>PVLA01004999.1:0-159076 GCA_004027455.1 Hydrochoerus hydrochaeris | reverse complement strand
TAACTGCATGTATGTTTGAGTGTGTGGAATTAATAACCATGTTGCTAAAGTTTTAGTTGGATGGATGAGCAAAACTGACTGCAGTCTCACTGTTTGGATGTCCACTTTGTGGACTTTACTTTTGTAACTTGAACAACTGCATCTAAGAGGAAAGTATGTAATTATCAACTAGTGATTTTTTACTGGTTACTATTTTTGTGTTTTTTTCTGTTTTGTTTTGTTTTGTTTTGTTTTTGAGATTTTGTATTTTTTCTACCCTCTTTCTGTTTCAAAATTTTTTCTTTAAATAAAAAAAATTTTTTTTAAAAAAAGCAAGAGGAGGAAAAGAAAGTGCTCTAAAAGAGATAACTGTATGTATACTTAAGTGTGTAGGATTGATAACCATGTTACTAAGTTTTTGTTAGATCGGTGAACAGAACTGTTTGCAGCCTCACCGTTTGAATGTCCACTTTGTATGCTTTAATTTTGTAACTTGAACAACTATATCCAAGAAGACAATATGTAATGTATCAAATAGTGATTTCTTACTGTTTATTTTTTTTTAATTCTGTATTGTTTCTACCCTTTTTTCTGTTTTGCTTCCCCCCTCTTTAAATAAAATTAAATAAAAGTAAAAGAGAGAGAGAGAGAGAGAGAATGCCAGACCCTGACAGATTCACTACTGAATTCTGCATGAAATCACTACTTCTCAGACTCTTCAAAGACATTGAAACAAAGCAATGCTCCCAAATCATTCCTAGAAGCAAGTATTACCCTTATACCAAAAACAGAGAAGGACCCAAACAAGAAAGAGAACTACAGGCAAATCTCACTAATGAATATCAATGTAAAAATGCTCAATATGATACTGACAAACAGAATACAGCAAATCATCAAAATATTATATGCCATTTCCAAGTAGGAATAATTCTAGGGATGCAGGGATGGTTAACATATGCAAAACAATAAACATAATACACCATATTAAAATAGTACAGGACCAAAACCATATGATAATCTCAATAGATGCAGAAAAAGCATTTGACAAAGTCCAACATCCACTCGTGATTAAAGAAAAACCCTACAGAAAATTGAAATAGATGATCTTTATCTCAATTTGACAAAAGCCATCTATGACAAACCAACAGCCAGCATCACACTAGTCAGACAAAAATTGCAAGCTGTCACTCTATAATCAAGAACAAGACAAGGATATTCACTGTCACCAGTCTTATTCAATATAGTTCTGGAAACATTAGCCAGATCAACTAGATAAGAGAAAGAAATGAAAAGTATAAAGATAGCAATGTAAGAAGTTAAATTATCACTATATGCAGATGAACATGAAACTACACAGAGGACCCAAAAACTCCACCAAAATACTTTTAGACTTAATAACCAAATTCAGTAGCATAGCTGGATTCAAAGTTAGCAATTCAAAATTGGCCAGAGGTTTAGCTCAGCAGCATAAGTGCCTGCTTGGCAAATGCAAGGTCCTGAGTTTGATCCCCAGCACCAAACAAACAAACAAACAAACAAAAATCAATAGTACTCCTCCTAACTGAAAATAATGAACTCACAGAGAGAAATTAAAGAGACAATATATTTCAAAATGGCATCAATCTAAGAAAGTAAAAGACATGTACACAGAAAACCACAGCACTACTCTGGAAAGAGAGATCAAAGAAGATTTCAGAAAATGGAAAGATATCTCTTGTTCTTGGGAAGGAAGAGCCAGTATAGTGAAAATGGCTATGTTTCCAAAAGTGTTACATGGATTTAATGCAACCTTGATCAAAACACCAATAGCATATCTCACAGAATTAGAGAAAACAATCTTAAAATTCACTTGGAATCAGAAGATACCTAAAATAACAAAAGCAATTTTAGGCAACAAAGGCAAGGCAGGCAGAATCAGCGTCTTTGAGTTGAAATTATACTGCAAAGCTACTGTGATAAAATCAATATGGTACTGGGAAAAGAAAAACAGACCAAAGATCAATGAAACAGATTAGAAGATGCAGAAACAACTCAGACAGACTCAGACACCTTGTCTTTGACAAAGGGACCAAACACATTTGCTGTAGAAAAGATAGACTCTTTAATAAATGGTGCTGGAAAAACTGGCTTTCCACATGTCAAAGATTATAGCTAGACCAATATCTTTCACTCATATTTGACTAAAATTGAAATGGATCAAAAATCTAAACATTAAAATAGAAACACTAAATCTGCTGCAAGACAGAATAGATATAGCTCCTGAAGACACCGATGTATGCAAAGACTTTATGAATAAAACCCCACTTACACAGGAACTATCACAAAGAATCAACAACTGAAATCTCATATTAAGCTTTTGCACAGCAAGTGAAACCCCAACACAATGAAGGGACAGCCCAAAATGTGGGGAAAAATTTTGCTGGCTGTTTCTAAGAAAAGTTCTACTATCTAGAATACATAAAGACTAAAAAAAAAAAAAAAAAAAAAAAAAAAAAAAAAAAAAAAAAAAAAAAAAAAGACAGACACCCCAGATTTAAAGACCCAATCCAAAAATGTGCATCTGAAGTGAATAGACACTTCTCAGATGACGAAGTACAAACAGAAAATAATAAAGGAAAAAATGTTCAACATAATTGGTCATTTGAGAGATGCAAATTAAAACAGCACTGAAGTTTCACCTCACTCCAGAAATAATGACTATCATCAAGAAATCAATCGATAGAAAATTCTGGAAGGGCTGTGTGGAAAAAAGAACCCTTCTCCACTGTTGGTTGGAATGTAGAATGGTGCAACCATTGTGGAAATCAGTGTGGAGATTCCTCAAAAACTAGAACTAGAGATTCCATTTGACCCAACTATTTCCCTTCTTGATATCTTCCTGAAAAAATTTAAAACATCATGCCACAGTAGTATATGCACATTCATCTTTATAGCATCACAGTTTTTTAATAGCTAAATCTTGAAAACAGCCCAAATGTCTATCAATCAATGAATGGGTAAAGAAGATAGGGTATTGCTATTCAATGGAGTTTTATTCCACCATAAATAAGGATAAGCTTGAGAGTTTTCTAGCTAAATGGATATACCTTGAGTCCACACTCTAAAGTGAAATAAATCAAACACATGTTTAGATACTACATTGATTCTCTTTTGTAAGAAAGCAAAAGTGTAAATAAGGACCAAAATGTACAATACATATTGGGAAATGGGAAGAAAATGTTCAAATGAGAAGGGGAACAAGGAATGGGAGAGGGAAAAAGAAAAAGAAGGGACAAGAAAAAAGAAAAAAATGGAAACAAACATTGTTATGAAAATAAGGAAGGGAAAGGGGGTTGAAAGGAGGGGAGAGGAATGGGAAGAAAAGAAAAAGCAAAATATATCATACAGGTAAAAAATTCCCTATGACAAATGACATCATAGTGTGTATCTAAATGTACCAATAAAAATTTGAAAAGGCAAAATAAATGAATAAATAAAATGCATATAGCCAAAAAAGAAAAAAAAAACTGTTTTTATTTACCTTTAAAAAAGTTAAATGCAATACAGTAGTTACCTGGGGTTAAAGACAGAAAAAGCGACATGGGAAAATCTGGGGGGCAATGAAAGTGATCTCTACCTATATTATTCCAGTGGTTTCATGTCTATCAAAACCAAATACACAAGCACACTTAAAACCAAAATCACATTTTTAAAGGGAACCATTTATTGCACATAAATTATACCTCAAAAAAGTTGATTAAAAATAATTTCAATGGGACAAGTTGTGAGATTAAAAAAGAACAATAAATTAAGCAAAAGAATGTTGATGAGATTTATCAAATTGTAAAATAAGATAAATTATGCATCTAGACACTACATCAAAGTTAGAATTTCCTCTTTAACCAAGTCAGAAATAAAATAATACTTGGTTAGAGATGTTTCTTCTTGGTACAGTAATTCAGTGAGTAAAGTAACATCTCTTCTTGTAGACCAGATCATAAGTCACTTAATAGCTTTGAAAAATATATAAATAATATTTAATTGAATATTTCATGTATCACCTTCTTTTTAAAAATTAGTATGTGAAACTACATTATTACTCAATAAAAGCATTTCTACAGCTCCTTCTCTAACCTACATCAGGCTTCCTATTTTCTGACAACATAACATGCTGCAGGATAGACAAGAATTGAAGAAAAATCATCTTCCACACAAAAGGCACTTTATACATATAAACTCTTTTCACCTAACAAGCTTTTATTATGCATGTTAGTTGAAATGAAATCGCATAACATGATTAGTACCGTGGCTAATACATAGTAGATCAGTTCTAGACATCAGACCTTAAAATATGTCCCCTATACCATTTACATCTACTGCTCAAAAGGAGTAGATGTCCACATGCCAATTAACGATTTCTCTCAGCTGTCAATTGTCTGAAAAAGTCATTGGCAAATGCTAGGTCACAGGCAATTTATTCTCACATTCACCAATGTGTGCATGGAATACCAATAGTAGATGGTACTAGAGGAGAAATAAATGTGCTGTTACTGGCAAGAAAGAAAGGAATCAAAGTTACCCCGCTCTGAGTGGCCAACTTGGACTCTCTCCTAGTCCTCCTTTCATAATGACAGGAGTCAGGGGAGGATCTACAATAAGGCAAATAAATATATTATCAGTTTTGACACTAATGAAGCCTTTAGGCAGTTATTGGTTCAGTCCCAAGTGTTCCACATCATAAAATATGGAAACAACAAGGACAACAAAAAGAGTATCTTGACCAAAAGCATCTGAATTTTAATAAAAGCTGCATTTTATTGATAGACAGAAAAGGTGTTAGCTGAGAAAGTTATCCAAAAGGTCAATTAATTATTTTGTTGAGGGCAGTTGCCTAGTATTACGCATTTAGACAATGGAAAGATTTCATTTTCAGTTTTAGCTGAGGTGATTTAGAACTCTTGTCTCTAACAGCAAAACCAAGTAGCTCATCTGTTTTTGTGTAACCGGAAAATTTTAGATATCATATCAGCCCAAAACAAACTGAAAGTGCCCTTTGAGCTCTCTCGTTTTCTCAAAACCTATACCAATATGATCATGAAACCCAGCAACTGTACTTTAAGAATATCCCAAATCTTACTATTTATCGTCTCTCTACTGCCCATATACAGAATTGTTCTCTCTGCCTCCACCTTTACCCTGCTACAATGCATTCCCATCCTGCACTTGGAAGAATCCTTTTAAAAGGCAACTCTGATACCCCTTTACTGTTTGAAACCTTTTCAAGACTTCCTACAGAACTCAGATTTAAAAAAAAATGTCCTTGTAATCACCTATAACATCCTTCTTACATGTGCAAAAACCACCACTCCACACACACACACACACACACACACACACACACACTTCTGACCTCATCACCTGCCATTCTCCTTTTCATCCAAAGCACTTCTTGTGGCATCTGCCACACTCAGGCATTCTCCTGCCTTGATTCTTCTGCATTTGCCACTCCTTCTACCCAGAATCCTCTTTCCGCAGACACTCCAAGGCTCACTGCTCAGTTTCATGGTGCCCTAACCTCAGCTTTTAGAAACACCCTTCCTAACCACCCCATTTTAAATTGTACCAGTCTAGTTTTTGCCCTTTCTCCTTAGCATATGGAATCATTTAGCATACTGGGTTTTTCAACTTTTTTGTCATTCTCACGCTTATTGGCCACAGAATGGAGGTCTATGAAGTTTTGTATTTTTAGTTCATTGCTGTGTCCCCAATAACTGGAATGATCATATAAAAATGTAATAAACATCTGCTGAGTGACCATTACTATATCGCTGAATGAATGAAACCGTGATTTCCGCACAGAAAGAATGTTTTTTTTTTGCTAGACCCGATGTACACCTGCTTCCTCTAATATGATTGCCAAGTTGTTTAGTGTAAATTTATTTTTAAAAAAATTAAATTAGAGGAAAAAATCTGCTTTACATGGCTCAGTAGTGAAATGCTGTACATAATAAAATAATTTGTTTTCCCTGATTTAATAGTTATTATTATGCAGATTTTAAAAGCACATTCACTAGCCTATGATTTGCACAGACATTATGCTTAGTCCATAATTACTTTCTAACACGGAATCAAAAACTGATGGGAGAATTAATGAACAACTGTCCTTTAGTTTGTTTTTGGTGAAAACTATAAATAAGGAAAGCACTCATAAGAAATAAATGTGTCTAAAATCTACTTGTTCCTTCTGCAAAACATTATATTAAATTATGTGATCTCACAATTTTATTTTACTTTTTATTAGTACAATACACAATGGTTACATTTACTGTAGGGGAGTTTGTTCATATACCAAGCACATCCTAAATCTTTGTGTCCCCCCTCCCTTTCCATCTTTCCCAGTTTTCTCCAGCTTTTATTCCCCTTCCTATATTTAAAAGCTCTACTTGCATTTTTCTCTTTGATTCTCTCTCTCTCTCTCTCTCTCTCTCTCTCTCTCTCTCTCTCTCTCTCTTTGGCCCTTTTCTCCTCCATCTTTTGTTCCTCTTCCCATTTGAAAAAGATTTGCCTACTTCCTATTAACTATTTTTTATTTGGCCCTTTGTTTACATTTTGGGTTTCTTTGAAAAGAGAAACAGTGAGATATTCAAACTTGTGTCTGATTTATTTCACCTAACATTATGGTCTTATGGTGCATCCATTTACCTAAGAAAGAGTTTCAAATGGATACCTACCAGCAGGAAAAAAAAAAAAAAAAAAAAAACCTCTCACCCTTAATGCAAATGGAGGATACAGAGACAACAGAACAATTCAAAGGATATAGGACCTGTTTTTAAACCAATGTATCTCACTAGAAATAAACTGAGCAACTTACAGTTGTTTCTATGACTAACATTTCAAGTCCAAATGGAGTAAAAAGTCAATAACAGACACAACAAAGAGAGGACCTTACCAAGACAGAAATCTTAGAATGCCTTCTAAGATTTGATGTGTGAAGAAAGCTAATACATGTTTGAGAAGAAAAAAGGGAGTTTTAGTCACAGAGCGAGTAGGACCAATAAAGTTACTGGTGAAAATGACCTTTCTTTCTCTGATTTTCAGCAAACATTGAATCCTCAATAATAACACCTCTTTCCTGGTAGGAGTGTTTTGTCTGGCTTGGGAACACCCCCCTCCAAAGTATTACATGGGAAAGACATATGTCCTTTCTCTGATCATTGATACATCCACATACAACTGATCATACAATTATGGTGAATCCTGTTCGTCATATTACAAACTATTACTGATTAGGAAAATGATACTTGTAAGCCAAAATCCTTCTGGCTCCACAACTAAAATTAGGTGGTTAATTATTTGATTTGCCACCAATAGCAACTTATGTCAACCTTGTGATTTCATTTATAAAATCCATTCTATGAACAACAACAATAATCCATCATCATTTTCTGTAATTGTACGTAATGACTTAGCTTAGAGTCTTCCAATACAATTTAGTAATCCATTTTTCAGGAAGAATAAACTATTGAAATGATTTCCTAATTTGTTGAATAATGCTTATTATTTTCTATTCAGTATGTCAGAACTTTCTTCATACTATTGAGATTTTGATGCTTTCACTGAAAATTTTTAAAACAACACTGAACAATATAACATTCACAAAATTACTACCAGAATAAGGATTTTTTATATGGTTATCAAAATTGTATCAGCATTTTTGGGGGGTGTCAAAAAAATTCATTGTCAATTTCTTAGTCTCCCTGCCCCCACTTATTTGTCTAATTACAAGATAAGATGACAGACACATGGGGCAATGAGGCGGTTTTCTGTTTAACACCCTACCAAGACTACCTGGAAAGAAAACACCTTCTAAAGAGATCAGCATGCTGTGAACTCTTTACTAGACAGAGATACCTCTGTATTTCATAATGTAGGCTAACAACTACAGAAGTCAGTCTTCCAGAGCAGTGGTTCTCAACCATGAATGATTCTGATTTTATAGATCATAGTTGGAAATACGTGGAGATATTTTCAGGTCTCATAGCTAGATGTGCTGCTGGCATCTAGCAAATAAAGGGCAGGGATACAGCTAAACATCCCACAATGCACAGGATATATCCCTCCCCCACAAAAAAAAAAGTTTATCTGGTCCAAAATGTCCACATTGTAGAGACTCAGACACCTAGCTCCAAAGGATATGAAAGAAAATTTTTCCCCTAGGGATCAGTGGTTAGACTGTTCAAATACACTATCTCTGAGAAGTGTATCACATCTCAGACAGAAATTAAGGTCTCTCAAGGGAGTGACCAAGTTTGTTATGTTACCCCTGTGTCTGTTTTTAGGATTCAATCTTAACTTCTACAGGTAGCAAATTAAAGCAAGAAGGAATAGGGGCCTCTGCAGTCTCACTTCTGAAACTTGAACCCGAGCTCCAGCATTTACAATGGGCAAACTTTGTCATCTCTGAGCCTGCATGTCCTTATCTGTAGATTATAAGTACAGTGGCAGAAAAACTTTCATATAAAAATTAAATTGGACAAGCCGCCACCACTCCAGGGCTGAGGTCTGCACCATGGTGGAAACTTGGGCGCTGGGAGAATAGGCAGCCAGCTTGCCACCCTGGTAAGCGGCTGTGAGTCTGCCAGTGCATGGGCTAAGAATCAAACATCGATCCACCACCACCACCACCACCACCACCCCATTAGCAAGTGGGAATCAGAGGTCTGGGTATCTCTTGGGAGGATGAATGTATGCAGTGTGGCAAGAAAGGGGGATTTCCTTCTACCATCTCTTTGAAGGCAAATATTTTTGTCACTGTTTTGCTCAGTTCTGATTAATGGTACTGCTCTATTCAATATTGTTTTTATAAGTTTGGTATTTCCTTTCATTTTGCTATGCCTGATTGAAAGAACAGCTAATGTGAACAGAATGGGATGTACTATTGTGCCCATTGCTGTTGTCCTGGTGACCTGCTGTGAAGTTCTGTGCCAATTTCACTGCACTGTCTTGGATGGCTCTGATCTGTCTTGATCTGCTGTATTTTGCTACCTTCAAAAAAAATAGATAACAAAGTAACTAAGTATCTCCAGAAAACTTCCAACTCCACCAAAGCTGGACCATGGGGTATGGATAAGGAAAAACTCAAAAACAAAGCAACATAATTATATAAGGTGATTAAAAAGTAAATAACAACAACAAAACAGATCACTAAGGTATTGAGCAACCTGAAATAGGATATAACTAAACAGATAATGGACTTAAAAAGCAAAAGGAGGAAAAGAAAATGCTCTAGAGGATATAACTGCATTTATCTTTAAGTGTATAGGATTGATAACCATGTTGCTAAGTTTTTATTGGATCATTGAACAGAACTGTTTGTAGCCTCACTGTTTGATCCACTCTGTATGCTTTAATTTTGTAACTTGAGCAACTATGTCTAAGAAGACAATGTGTAATTTATCAACTAGTGATTTCTTACTGTTCATTTTTTTCTGAAATTCTATATTGTTTCTATCCTTTTTGTTTTGCTTTTTTTCCTCTTTAAATAAAATTTTTAAAAAATTAAATTGGATAATTCTTGTAAACTTCATAGAACAGAAACTGACACACAGTGAGTGATTCTTAAGACAATGCCATTTTTTCAATTGGATGAATTAAAAATATTGTGATAGAAAATCATCTCTTTTCCATATTTTTATTTGTATTGTATTGTCCTTTGCCTCCAAACCACCTTGAATCATAACCTGATAGCTAGGAGGATATGACTTCTGTTTTATATATGAACATAGATAACAGGCATAGACACCTTAGCGTTACTGTTTTAATCTACATCTCTCTTCAAACTCTGTCCTTTCCCTAGTTTCTTTGTGAAATAATTTTTCCATAAACCTAAGAATATTCCATCTTCCCACACATGGAAAAACTATAGAGCAATGTACCTCGCACACATCTCAGCTCCTCTAATAATTAGGTTATAAGTATTTGCACAACGTTGGTAATTATAGGGAAAATAAACACTTTTCAATGTGGCAATAAGCTGGAAGTTCAGATACAAAGGCTGTATCTCCCATTATCACCTCATAAACAACTTTGAAAACTACCTTTTGCACTTTCCTCTGACAAAGACACCCATTTTCACTATCTATACTCACTCTCCTTCACCCCCCCTGACTCTGCCTTCCCCTAAACAATAAACTTACCATTTCTATCTCTAGTGATGCCAAGGATTGAGGATTCTTGTCAGCATTTTGATGGGCACTTCATTTCCACTGTCTCTTTTAAGTTTCCTAAAAGCATTATAATGTAAACACCATTGCTCCATCTTATATGCAAGACTGATTCTGTTTAAGAAATTTACCCTGGTAAATAATAGAATCTAAAACCCAACCCCAACTTACTGAATAACAATGCCACTTCTAAATTTCTCCATTCTCTGCTTAACTCCTCTATGTCCCCTAGAAAACACATCATTTAATAGAAACTGTATGCTCTCAGTTGATTCTTTTATATAGAACTGACTTTCTTTAGTCACTCTCCATACCTCTCCCTAGAAGAAGGTAAAGTAAAAGGATTGGTTTTTACCATAAGCATCTCCTACATTCCTGAGAGCCCCTTCATATGATATTTCTCATTATCCAATGAAGTATTGAAAAGGAAAAAAGTAAAACCACTACCCCACTGAACAAAGCAATCCTGTTCCATATAATTATTTTTCACTACCTGAAATGCTAAGAGACACTTCTACATTGATTCTAGGCATGTATGGAGATACCCTAACTTTCTTCCTAACTTGCCATTTAAAAGGTTTACATTTCATCACAGACACATATAATAAATTTGCTCTCTTTTTTAAAACTCCATATTTCTTCATTTTTCTCTCACTGCTGTAATGGGATTGTATAGTATGACATTTCAAGGAAATAAAGCCAGTAAAATGCTTCACTCTAGCTAGCTCTCCTCCTGAACTAGAAACTGCAAAGAAAAGTGGGAGAAAGGAGAACAGAGGATGAAGGCAAAGAGAGAAGATCTCCATAGTAAGACCACAGTACTCACACTCCATTCATTCAGACAAGCACCCTGAAACTTCAAGATTTTCTCTAATTCACACTTATTCCTTTATCAGCCTCAACAAAGCACTTATCAACACCTATTGATTTTTCCATCAACATGCATCTTATATCACCCATGCTTTGAATATCTACTGAATAGCTGATGTGGACAAGGAGCTATGCTGTGTGCCATTGGTGGGGGGGTAGGTGGGTAGGTGGGTGGGTGGGTGTGATGTACATGTGTATATGTATATATAGTGGGTAAATATACAATGTATGTGTATGTGAATGATTTTGTGCTTGTAATTATATATATACCATGTATAACAGTGGTGTGCTTTCCGCTAGAAACAGTTATTTTACTTACCAACCTTTCAACCTGGTAAGAATAAAAAACAACACAAAAGCATTGGAGAGTTACAAATGATAGTCTATTATAGCTCAAAGAAGGGAAAAACATCCAGCAGGAGCAAGGCTTCATAGAGGAAATGAAGCCTTAAGCTGAAAAAATGGTTATTCTCCTGTGCCAACATACTTCTTCCTTTTTACATGAACGTCCTTTAAAATCTCAACTCAGTGATTAGACCACAGCATTTCTTGGAGCTGTGTTTGAAAAACAGGTTTCACTGTCATGTGGAAAAGGTATGTGGGTTGTCAAGGGATTTGCTTTACTAACCTAAATGCTCATTGCCCAGGGTAGATTATGGCCTTCTGGTGGGCTTTCAAAGCCTCAGGTTTTCTCTCTCTACATTATCTGGCACACTGCTTTAAAATAAGTAGTAAAACCTGGATTTAATCATCTCATTGTTTTATCCTTTCGGGATCCTTATTTCTGTCCATTTCTGATCTACATGTGTCTTCTGATCCTGCTCCACTCATCCAGTTTTATCTCGCAGCTCTTCATCCAACATCTTTCTCTGCATCCTTCACATTTAAAGAGCATGAGCTCCAGAGCTCAACTGCATGGGCATGAACACTGTCACTCAGACCCTGTCACTCGGGACCAGAGGTTCATGGGAGGCCATATGTTACCCCTTATAGTATCGCATTTTCCCCTTTTGAAAACTGGAGGGTCTTGCCTCAAGTTGTTAAATGAAGTATTAGTGAAGTAATGCTTAGTGCCTTGCAGCTAGTAAGTACTCTACAAGCAGTATCTACATTTATTGTGATGTATTTGTTTACAGAATATACTGGTGAAGCCAGTGGTTAACCTTCTTTTTGACACACTCTCACAAAGAAGACTCTTTAATCTTCCTTTCATCTATCCATATTCAGCCATCCTTCAAGCCTACTGCTTTTCAACTATTATGCATACTCTTTTTCATATTCTTCTCTGTTGTTGGCATCTAACATCTCGCCAAATTTAGCTTTTCTTTATGATGAAGAGCCTTGCATCTTCCAGTGTGTAATAATGTGTTTATCTTATCAACAGACTTCTAGAGCTCTTGAAAACAAAATCTGAGCTTTACCAATTGATTTACACATGATTTAACATGGCGCTATACCCATAGAGGATTCTGGGTAGTACAGAGCTTATTAAGGTTATTAAAGAAGTTTCTCTCAACCTGTCACATTCAAAGTCCTACATCTATGTGAACACAGGAATTCTGCCCAGTCTGTTCTCTCTTTGATCTTCTTAAATTATGCCAGAATTTTTCAAATACCCCCATTTATTATGAAACATGGTGGCACAATATATATTCATGAATCGATGAATGGTTTTGTATCATTTTAAGAAATATCCCAAGAAATAAATAATTTTCAGCACCATGTGAACAGTACATTTGGATGGTGACTGGTTTAAACGTTTATCGTTTCCTCCCCAAACTAACTCTACTCAGCAAACAGCAGCATCATGCAGATCTAGTGAGTTTGCATCCTGCCATCTGGCCTGATAAGAAAGTCAAGAAACATTAGTAGTTGGCAGAGGCTGAGGACAGATAGTACTACTAGTACTTTTGATATCTTTTTCCACTATGAATATTCAGCCCTAATTATCTATCTGAATACAAAGGACTCTAGGAATATTTGATTTTTCAGAAATACACATTTCTTTTTGTTTTGCTCAATCCCCAGAAATATTAATTTATCTCAACTAAATACTATAGTTAATCTTTCTGAAATTCAACATCAAACTTATATGAATCATTTTAATATAATGTTAATCTCTAGAGTATGATTTTGCCTCATCATTTGTTATGTATCGTGGTATATAACTCTGGACTGGAGTATTTTTACTTTTGAGACGGTTTTACTGTATAGTTCAGGCTGGCCTTGAATTCACAGCAGTCTCCTACCTCAGCCTCCCCAGTGCTGAGATTATAGGCATGTAGTACATCTTGTATCAGGCACCAGTATGAAAGTTTGGCTACTTTTTTCATACCAGCTACAATCTATCCAGTTAGTACCTATTCATTAATCATCAGGAAAGTTGAGCTAAAGAGACACTTCAGCTTTAATCAAACTAGAAAAAAGATCATGGTCAAGTAAATAATGAGGAAAAGGAATCAAGGTGCTTTAGGCAAAGATGGTAAGATGTTCTGTATAATCCTCATGTTTCTAGAGAAAGCTTCTGATATGATTTGAAGGCCTCCCATGCTCAAATCCATTAATGATACCCTTCTGCCTAAAGAATAAGATCAAAACACCTTAATGTGACATACAAATCCCTTATAATCCGTCTCCTGCATAAATATGCAGTCTCACCTCTCACCCCTGCCCTCTTCACTATGATACAATATTCTAACCTCTCCAAGATTAAAAAGATTTAGCCAAAACTGTCCTTCAAAGTTAAAGTTCTAAAGAAATACAGGAAAATGGAACATGAAAAAATAATAAATTGAAATTGAAAAGGAAAGTAAGCAACACAAAAAAGAAAAGAAAACTTTTTTATCAGATTACATGCTATTATTTTCTTCTAGGTAAGCGAAGACCATAACTAAGAAACAACTGAACTGGTAGCTTCTTCTGAAGCCACCCAAAATCTTTCTGGGAAGACCAATGAAAGAAGGACAACAACCAGAATCATCTCCCTTATCTCTATCAACAGATAATACCTAGCCGTGCACAAGGCAATATCAAACACATCATGGTATATAAACACTAAACAAATTGTTCTGTAGGTTTGTTTGCTTTTTTACTTAAGCTTTTGCCCTTAGCTTCCATTAGCATTTTTAATATAAAGGATTCTTAAACTTCAAGTCATTCGATAAATTGTGGGTTATATACTGAAACCCCTTATTGTTCATCACTGAAGCCATTATCAGCCCAGTGCAGCCATCGGGATGGCTAAAGCGTACTGCATTACACCGGTATCCCAGCCAGCGGGGACCCTGGGACTGGACAGCTCTATCAGCTCTTCCCTGAGCAGCATTTGCCCAATTCTGCCCTCCCGCTCTTCTGTTGTTAACACATCCCTCTTGTCTACCATTTTGCCTGCTGTGTAAATAATCCTATTTTCAACCGCTCTTAATCCTTTAAATAAACTTCCGACTTCCGGTACTTCTGCCCACATTCTCATCCTTATGTAGATCTGCTTTCATCAACCCTCAGAACCAGAAAGAGAAAGAGCAGCTTCCCAGCTCCTATCATCACTGCTAAACCACTGCTCCTCCACTTTTAGGAAGAAGCTCTCCTTTTTCAGAGTGCATGCCTTGCACTACGCCTCTTCCTTAACAAGGCCTATGGGTGACCCTCTCACACTTCTTGGATGTCCGAAGCCTGGCCTTCAGCTTTCTATCAGTATTTCCAAGGATTCTCCTCCATATTATTGATGTTCGTTTCAATGTAACCTCAAATTTACTTTATCTCTGCTCATTCTTTGAGTCTATCTTTAGTCTCCTTCATCCATCCAACTTTCCAACACCAAGCTGAAAATATTCCCGACTCACCTGGAAATCTGAAATCCTTCTATCACATATAGTTTTTCCACCTCATCTCTCTACTCTTACTTCTTATTCTGATCGTAACTTCAATTCTCCATTCCTCCTTATCTATTTTTCATGACTATTACTCTCATCTTAAATTCATTGCTTCCTTGCTTCTCTGGATACCACAGCCAGCGATTCCAGCAATGCTCTTACAGCCACTCTCAGTGTTTCACCTCCTGATGCTGCCCAGCTGTGCCTCGTCAACAACCCCAGATTCAATCTCCCCACATCTGCTTTCTCTGTGTCTGTCTTTGGGTTTTTAAAACTTGCAGGAAGGCAAAAGGAGTATTGTTATTTCCCCAAATGACATAAGGCATTAAACATCAGGTAATGTGTGGCTCATGTCCGGTAACTGTTCTCTTACAGATTTAGCTCTCAGATAATCAGAAAATCACTTGAAATAGGACCTGCATAAATACATTTTTATTGCTTCCTTAACTAGCACAATGAAAACAGAGACTACAGTCACTACATCCATTTCTTCACTCTATTCACCCTTTAACAGAACTATTGACTCTGTTCCTACAACACTAATGAAATTTCCAGTGGTTCAATTTGCTTTTTAAGTGCTCAAACTAGTTCAGATCTTTTAAGTGCTGAAACTCCTTGACTCCAATAAACCCCTGACTTGGCCATTTAATCTGCTCATACCACAGCAGACCTAACTGTGTGATCCAAGCCTAGATCAAGCAGCACAGGTGAGACAGAAGTCATGATCCCAACTCAGGCCACCGCATGGTTTCTGGCCACACAGCCAACTCAGGCCCATTCAGCTACCTCCAAGCTTTTACCAGCCAACCACTCAGAGACCTTGAGTTCCTGATAGAGAGCAGTGAGCCCATTGCTTGTTTTCAGTGATGAGAAGCACCTCTCTTCTCCTCCCACACTCCAGAACCCCCACAGCCTAGTCACTGCCATCCATTCAGTTCCCTGTTAGGCAGTAAAACTTTGTGCCTCTGTTCTCTTTAGCAACATTTCTCAAATACCTCTTTCTTTGGAGTTCCATAAGTGAGAAAGCCTGTGCTTATTTCAGTATTTGTTAAATTTACTGCTCATGTGAATGCCCCACATATTAATTTAATCAAAGGGTTTCGCAGACCCCTGACATTGTGATGTTTCTGAAGGGAATTCATCACCTAGGTGTCCAGTGGAACCTCATGAGTATTTGCCATTTGCCTGTCCATAAAGTGGCAAGTCTAGAAGAGCAAAGAAGCCAGCAAAGAAAAATGATG
Source organism: Hydrochoerus hydrochaeris (assembly GCA_004027455.1). Lineage (NCBI taxonomy): Eukaryota > Metazoa > Chordata > Mammalia > Rodentia > Hydrochaeridae > Hydrochoerus > Hydrochoerus hydrochaeris. The sequence goes on along the minus strand of PVLA01004999.1, from coordinate 142,912 downwards.
TGCAGCAGCATAAGGACTACAAAACTCGATGTGCAAATTATTCTAAAAGTACAGAGGAGGAGGATGACTAACTCAGCAGGGGTAGGCAGGAAGTTTCCACTTCTATTCCTAAATAGTTTGTAATCCATCTCTTTTGTAACTATTTCTTTTTCTTTCTTTATAGGCCATTATTACATTTATAATGCAATCTAACCAGAATATCTACTGGCAATAGGGCTATTATTAACATCATTTTAAAAAACTAGAATATATACTTAGAGTATATTAACCTACACTCCTCCAGTTCTCTTGTTAAGTTGAGACCTAACTGTGTTTTAAGTATGAAACTATGAGGAATACTGGTTGCAGATTTTAAGTGTACATGCATAAACTAAGACAATAAGTATCAGAACTGTGTATGATGCGTACACACGTGTGCTTTTCTGGATGTTGGCACACATACACCAACACTGGAAATTTTGTGTATTCTTATTTTAGTCAAATTAATAATACTAAAAAGCATGTTTAAGACATTTATAATTCTTTTTCCTCCCAACATCCCTTCTCTAGAAACTCCCTCCTCTTTGTGTCACACACTCCCATCCACAAGGGTAAGCAGAAGATGCCCTATTCCCATATCATGCCACCTAGGCACTTTCACAATGACTAGACATGATGACTTGACTCAAGTCAGGGTCATCAATATACTCTCTAAGAACTGATAGAGGTCATTTTCTCTTTTGGGGTCTACACAGCAAAAAAGTGGAAATTTCTGGCAGTCACATTCTACCATGTATACAGGAGAAACACTGTCTACTAAAAGAGAGTGAAGTAATGCATAAGAAACCCTAACAAGGATCCTTTAAATAGGATTCCCAAGTTCTACACAGTATGCCAGGGCTTGAGTCTATCCCTGGATTTCAACCTCTTCATATATTCTAATCTCTGTCTAATAAATTGCCCTTTTTGCTTGAGTTTAAGAGATTTTGATAGGTTAAAAAATGTTAATAAAATTTTATATAACTATTTATAATAGAATAAACAGATAACTTGGAAATATGTGTCATACCTTCAAGATATTAGCCAAAGAAAACAAAAGTGCTCATTGGTTGCAGTAGCCAATAAAAAAATGCTCATGCACAGTAAATTTAGAGCAAAGAAACTACAGATTTGCTTTACCTTAAATGTTAGTCATTCTTCACTTTGATCTGTGACTTTTCTCCTTCATTTCCCTGTCTCTTGGACCTTATCCAGTTGCACCAATCCTTTTCTGAAAATGCTTTTCATATCTACACTACTATACTTCAATTATAACTACTTTATTTCAAGGTTTCCTAAGTAGGTGCACCCCTGACTCCAGTCTCTTACAATTCCACATATGTTGCATGACTTTTCTAGGTAGATTATCAAAATTACACATATCATGTCTACAGCTTTAAAATTTCCAAATGTCCTTACCGTTAACTGAATGAAATTTAATAGTGTCAAGTACTTCTGTGATATAGTTTCCATTTATCTCTCCAATATACATAGTACCACTCACCTAAGCAATATCTGAATATATCATAAATTTAATTGTCATCATCAGGTACTATGCTTATGTTCTTACATACATAGTCTCCAATAATATTCCTAACAACTGCAGTAGTTTGGGAAGTTGTAAATTCTGGGACACTATTCTCATTAAATGATGGAAGTCTATGTCCTGTCTCTTAGAATCTGGGCCAACTGGCTTTAATGAACAGAATGAGCCAAAAATAACAACGTTTAAATTCTTACTTTGGATCAGAAAGTGCAATACAGCCTCTACCTTGCTAAAAGGGAAAAAGAAAAAATGGTGACAGCTATAGTCTATATATCATTTCTAATGGAAAGAATGGACACTGTAAACTTCCTGGTATAATCACCTTTGGAGCCCTGAATCAGTATTAACAAGTCCAACATCAGACTGCAAGAAAATGGAGACCACAGACTAATACAATCATAGATATCCCAGTTGACAGCCCCCATTGTGCTCCCATAGGACAACCAGCAACAAGGGAAACTCCAATGGATCGCTCTGGCCACCAGCTACCAAGTCTCCCTGAGTAAAGGAGGCCCCCAAGCTGAGGTTCCAGACACTGTGAAGCAGTCATGTCATTCAGAGCTTTATATCATCCAAACTCTTGGCCTTCAGCATCTATGATCATAAAAAGTAGCTTTAATTGCTAAGCTTTAGGAGGCCTTCTGATTCAACAGTGTTGCCTGGAACCAAGATGGAAGCATGGCTCTGCCATAACAAAAACCTAGATTATATGGGACATTGGCACTAGATGTGTGGGACTAGACTGTGGCTAAAAACTGGGAAAGCCTCGGTGGGATTTTTAGTATCAGCTTTGAGTTTGAAGAGGCTGTTAGTGAGGACTTAAAGGACAAGAAGGCAAGTGTTATTGGAAGCTAAACACAGTGGAGCATTGTTATGCACTGGCAGAAAGTATGGCAACCAACCCTGTCACCTGTAGAATTAAGGAACATAAAACTAATACCCTATATTTTTAGCTAACTCTTTAGTTTCCAGTGTTTCCAGGCAGAACACTGAAAGTGCCATCTGTTTCTTCCCAACCATGATTTTACTAAAGAGAAGAAACAGACTTAAGAATAAACTGTCCATTTTTCAAGCAAAACTAAAGGGAATATTAAAGAGCCAGGATTCTCTAGGATTGAAATTAAAACTCTTTACTCCTCTCTGCCTCACCAGGCAGCAAAGGATTCCTAAAGGAAGGAAGCTTCAGAAAAAAAAGTCCTGTGGTCTAGAGATGAAGCCAACAGCCTTATGCTTTGAGATTTTAGAATCTCTTAAAATGGCAGTCCATAACTCTTCCCAGAGGACACAGGACTTTATAAAATCAGAGGGCATGCCTCATAAAGTGTCTCTGTCAAGTAATGAACATCTAAGAATCTTTATTCCACAAAGCCTCAGAATACATTCACTTTAAGGAGACCTGAGAGCATAGTTTTATCTAATGAAATTGGTGTAACTTGCTAGATTAAGAAGCCAATATTTTTTTTTCCACAAGTTAATTTACTTAGATTTTTCTTTTTTTTTTTTCTTTGTCTTTTTTAGACAGTCTCACTACATGGTTCAGGCTGGCCTTGGGCTCACTGTAGACCAGGCTGGTCTTAAAGTTGCAACAATCCTCCTGCCTCAGCCTTCCAAGTACTGGGATTACAGGAGTCAGCCATCATGCCCGGCCACTTAAATTTAAGTAACAGAGCTAACACAAAACAAACATTTGCCTTTGGGCCCCCATGTTTTTTACTTGCAAGACCAAACTGAAGTTATTTAATTGCAAACACAAACTATTTTTACTCAATCATTATTATTTACTGCAAACATGAATTACTTTTCACTTGGAAGAGAATGGCTTCAATGACAAAAATGAGAATTCTAACTGAACCATAATTAAGGAATTGACTAACTGAACTTTGGAAATTGCTATGAACCAAAGACAACTGTTGTCTACTCATATTCCTCATTCTTTTCTTTCTTTTGTGGTGTGTGTGTGTGTGTGTGTGTGAGTGTGTGGTACTGGGTACTGAACTCAGGGCTTTGTGCACACTAGATAAGCCACTGAGCTACATTCCCCATTCTTGAAAGCTATTGCAATAATCATAATAGTCTCACTCTTATTATGTTGGTGGAATGGAGAAGGAAAGTTAAAATTTTTATTTAGGTAACCAGTCTTCAGAATGAGAGAAACCATGGCTGAAATACCAAACCCAAGTCATTTCATCTAGACCTAAACTGGCTGGTAAGATCATGGATCTCAAACTTCAGTTCATTGCTTTTGATAAGATGGCACCCATTGGCAAGTATATATGGCATATATAATCAATATAAATAATTTATGGGCAGAGAGCAGACTGTTAATTTTAAAATAAGTCCACAAATTCTTAGACACCCCTTCTATGTAAAGCTGAGGTTCATGCCTTCTTCTACTGAGTCAAGAATATCTTTAGTGACACACATATATAATCAATAGAATGTAGTAAAAGTAATATCATGTGATTTCCAAAACTTAGTCAAAAAAGACCATAGAGATTCACCTAATTCTTTGTGGGACTCTTTGAGCCCTGAACTACCATTTTAACGGTTCAGCCATCCTGAGGCTACTGTGCTTTATGGAGAAGTCACGCACAGATGTTATAGTCAGCAGCCCCTAGTGACATCCCAGGAGACTAAGTATAACCACCAGATAAACATGGTTCCAAACCATCCTGGCAGAGGGTGTCAGCGCATGGCCTGTCACATGTTTTCTAACTGACACCCAGACATCACTGAGCACAGACAAATTACTCACACTATGTCTTTCAAATTCCTGACCCATAGTAACTTTGGGTATAATAAAATGGTTGCTTTATGTCACTAAATTTTGCAGTACTTTGTTATGCCATTATAGTAACTAGAACAATATTGAAGAGGAAGAATTCATATTTTAATTTCTCAAAGACAAAAAAAAGAAAAAAGAAAAGAAAGTTAAATAATAAACCAGGTAATAGAATAAAGAAGCCAAGAGTTCTGTAACAGACCTACCTGATTCTAAAATCCAGGTTTATAGCCATAATGCTACACTATTGTGCATGGAGCTATCCCTACCTCTATATTTTTCTGATTGTCTTATTCACATTTCCTGTACCAAGGATAATATGCACATTACTGCTTCTCTTAAGATCAAATCATCATTCAGGACCTTCTTAGCTCCTTGAAGTGCATCTCTAGACTTCAAGCCTTAGGAATTTCTCCCTTCTTCTAAATCAACTTATCTTTTACAACTCTTATTTGATGATTAACAAATACTAGTGACACTAACTCACAACTGGTAAATTCAGTGCTTATCCTATGCACATTTCCTGCCTGTCATCCTGAATTATGCTTGTAGACTGCACCTGAAAATTCAAATATCTACAGGATTGAAGCAGGTAATGTACACAGTGAAGTGGAGGAGGCATGAAGGAGCACATGTGATCTGGACTGAGCTATACCACGGAGCAAATGTGCTATGTAAAAGAGATGGTCATCGCCACGCTAGTGTACCAGTATTTTCATAGTGTGCATCACCTCCTGACAGATTACACATTATGTGTTTATTGCTTCTCTCTCATCAGAACATAAGCTACCTGAGAGCAGAAGCTTCTGTTTTATTTACTGCTAAATCACCAGAGCAAAGAACACTAGCTGATATTCAGTCAATGAATATTTGTCGAAGGAAAAAAAATGAATTAAAAAATATGACCAAGTGAGAATATAGGTCTGGTACTATAATACCTTTGTTTGTTTGTTTGTTTTTGTTGTTTGTTGTTTTTTTAGAGAAGCCAGAAATAAATAATTTTATTTGCAAGCTCTCAATTTTTAAGTGTTGACAACTAATTAGAAAAATGTCAAGGCATATCAGGCATGAATAAACAAAACATACCTACAGATTTGGATTCAATATGAAAGCTGAGTTTGTAATCTCTGCAACAGGACTCTTAGACTTTTTATATTTCTAATTATTTAGAATAGTGCTTTGCAAAGTGTAGGTAGCTTGATAATAAATAATGATAGTGATGATGATGCCTCAAGCATTCACACTTAGGGCACTGCTACAATTCAGTTGTGTATTATTAATATGCTACTCAAGTTCCTTTCTCATAACGCAAAGAAAACTGCTTCAGCTTGTTATTCGAAATGACCACCTGGGTTTCACAAGATAGTCCCACATTCAAGATTCTACAGCTAAACTTCCTCTCCTTACAACTGTTAAGAGCTGGGAAATGTCATTCCCATGTGCTCCCAGTAATAAAGGGAAAAGCAACTGCAAAGAAAGCAAATTGTATTTCAAAAGGGTGACAAAAAAAAGAGAGTCAAGTTTCAAACTATGTTTCCACAGTTGATAAACAAGAGCTCCCCGTGGTAACTTTGTTTTCCTGTTTATTGATTTTTAATATTTTTAGATTTATAAACACTAAAAATTTATAAACTCTAAAAGTTGACCTTTTAATGCACTCAGTAACATGTATTATCTTTGCTACACAAAAATTATCAGGCAGGAATTTTAAAATGTTTACTAATTACTTAGAAATTCTCATCTCCACATCTAAATAATTAGCAAGCCTGGTTTTTAAAAGGGGTCACTTAGCAACAAGCATAATTGCATATGGCTGAGAACATTTTTAGGCTACTTTAAAGAAAATATACTAAGGAAAAGCATTTCCAGTGTACCTTATGCTAGCTGACCCACAGCAAGTCTGTCATCAAAGTTTGAAGACCAAAAGGAAATGAGATGTCTTTGTGTTCCTTTTCCGTGTATGGTCCAATAACTACATCTTTGAAATGCTCACAGAAGACACCACCAAAAATCAGAGAAATTCAACGTTTCAAACTGTTAGAAGCCCCAAAAGTAAAATGCCTGCCACCCCTTGTACAGTGGACAGTTAGGATATTATTTTGATGATTATACAAATGAAATCACTTTACATAGTTCTTCAATGGTACCATTATTTTGAATGCAAGTAAAGTCTACTTTTAAGCAGATTCTGCAGTGATTTCATTTAAAAGTAATAGAAAAATGTCTTAAGCTAAAATTATTGTTCAAAATTGAGGTTACTAGGTAGCTATGAACTTTCCATAGAATGAAAATACAGATTTGTATTCTCCTGTTATGTCCAAGCAACACTGAATTATAAGATAAATTATCTCATAGGCATACAACCACTGTGAAACACAGAGTTCCTGCAGCTGGGAGGGAATGCCCCAAACTTGGGATCAAACCAGCAGATATGACTTTTGGCCCTTCCATTTTCTTATTCTTTCACCCTGGCAAGTTCCTTAATCTCTTTAAACTTTAATTTATTCATTTGGGAAAAAAATAGAATCATAATACCTTACTTTATAGTTAATATGTAAAATAGGATGCACACATATTTACTGTGTAAGCCACTGAAACGAAGAAATCATTAATTTGGCAAGGCCTTGTCTAACACAACATAATGCAACAGTATTTGGAAAGTGATAGAACACAACAGTGTCACAAATGACAGCATTCAAAGAGAATCCAATCAATACTTATTATAAATATAATACAGAAAATGCTCCCTGTACTTTACCCTAAGAAAATGAAATAAAATAAGCTGCAGAATGACATTTATAGTATAGTGTAGTAAAATCACTTACACTGAATATTAAAGTATGACCTATACTATAAATGGAGGTTACACACACACACACACACACACACACGCACACATACATACACACGGACGTGGCAAACACCAAATTTTGGGCGATGATTATCTCTAAGGAAAGGAACAAGGTGATGGATCAAAGAGGGCTACCCAGAGAACTCCAGTTCCATTCAATATATTTTACTTTCTCAACAATTAAATTAAATAGAAGCAAAGATGATAACATAGAGTGTACAGATCTGCCTACAGGTACCTGGACTTTATTATATTATTTGCCACATGTTCAGTACATCTGAAATAATTCACATAATAAGCAGTGACTTTCCTCAGCCATACAAACAGAAACGAGCAATTTATCAGAAGAGACAAATGCTATTCTCGAGTTGCCCAAGAAGGGGATGGAGACAAAAATAGAGATAATATGAGTGAAAGATGAAAGTGGTTAAAGGAGTAAGAGGGCTAGGTATAAAGAAAAGAAATTGGTCTCTGACACTTTGAAATCAGGAAGATGCTTTGCACCCAATAATTAAAGGAAGAAAGAAACTATATGAAATATGAGAGGGTTATAGGTAATTATTTGTTAATAAGGTTAAAAAGTATATATTATCCAAAAACATCATTAGGCTGAAAATACTTACTACAACCCCACTCTTGGTGGTAGTTTCTCTGTATGTGAAGTTGCAAATCGCCCAGGCTAAATAATACGTGGACATGAGAGGGGTCTGTGAAAAGTGATCTGTGACCCATCCATCTTCCTCAAACACAGAAGTCTCCACTGGCATGTTTGATAGTGATAAATAGGTTGCTTGATGCTTGATGCTGATTTTGAAAGTGGCCTTGTAGATTGGCTCATCAAAACATGGAAATGCCTTTCTGGCATGTGTAGGCGAAAACTGAGTCACACCAAGGAATCTGGAAAAAAAAAAAAGAAAGAAAAGTGACATTCTATTGCATTTATGGCTTGAGTTAACTTACATCCACATTATATGATTTTTCTGATAATATAGTTTGTAAAATTGGAAAACATGTTTCTTCAAAATGAAGCTTAAATCCATTAATAGCATAAAAGCACAATTCATATACCATATACTTCCCCAGTGACAAAAGTTCTTTAGGCAAGTTTTTGTCTCAAAGTAAATTCTCTAAGCCTAGAGCAGGGTTTGTTAGGTGAAACATTACACACTACAGAAAAAATGTCACTGGTACCACGTTGGCAAACGTGGGAAAAGAACGATTTTCCTTTTCAGTGTTTCACTTTCCTCCCTGAGACCGAGAAATTCAAAATACAAAGGTAATGGAACTGAAAGCCAAAGGTTATCCTCAGATACATATATTACAGATCTTCACTGATAAACATCTGTAACCTCAATCTTCAACATATGTGCTGATGTTTTAAGAATAAGGACTTTGTAACCTGTTAAATCTTTGTGTGAATTCTGCCTCAGTGACTTTCTTAGCCCTTCCACCTTCGACAGTTGCTAAACATTTTTGGGGTATAGTTGTTCACTGCTTTAAATGGAAACAGTTAAGTCTAACTCCAGAAGTACTGCAAAGCTTAGAGAGAAAATAAAGAGGTACAATACCTATCTCTGCTGCTTGCCCTAGGCGGCCAGCAAACAGCAGTCACCGAATCACCATCTCATCATCGTTTCTCAGGTTACAGTAACATACACTGTTACTGCATAGGCCAGAGATCATTGGTATTTACAGTAGCAGCCCTTCTCTGTGGTTTTACTTTCTGTAGCTTCAGTTACTCATGATCAAATGCAATCCTACACATTACTATACTGTAATTAGGAATTAAGATATTTTGAGACACATCCCACTCATATAACTTTTGTAAGAGTACACTGCTATAACTGTTCTATTACTAATTATTGCTGTTAATTTCTTACTGCACCTAATCTATAAATTAAGCTTTATCATAAGTATTTTCCACAAGGAAAAGATAGTATATATAGGGTTTAGATTGTCCATGATTTCGGGCATGCACTTAACACCTTATAATGTATTACCCATGAACAAAGGTGCACTACTGTATGTATAGATACATATTGCATTAACAAATATTAATAGAATTATATATGTACATAATATGTTGATGCATATACATATATAACATATGTAAATAATACATTAAACTTCCAGATCACAATTTATTTCATTGAAATTCTTAATATAAGCAGCTTCTACATTCCTTCATGGTACAAATGCTTATAGTACAAATGAAGCCACTCGAATCATGTACTTAAGAAGGCTGCTCTTCGGAAAAGAAACCTTTCATGACAGTTACTTGAACTTTTTAAGTAATACTAGTTGTAAAACTATATATAAAGCAAGCCATAATCAGAACCCTCATCAAACACTGCAAAGGTATCAAGTAATTTCTTTAAAAGACACTTTCCTCTATAAGTATCTCGCTACCATTCCCCTATCCATCCACCAAGGTGAACATGATTACCTAACACAGTATACTGTCCAGGTGAGCTTGAACTTGGCCTCAAACTACTCCCAGCATAGGACTTCATGAAGCCCTTATCAGTCAGCATAGGCTGAAATGAATATTTCATTTTATAGGCTAATCCTAGGTCAAACTCATAAGCATAAGTATTTGCACCATTTAAAAATTATGAAGTTTAAATTTTTATCAAAAGACTACTTTTAAAAGTTTAATTCTGAAATAGAGGAAAAAAGTCATTTTTAAAGACTGCTTACTTTTCTCACAGAGATAGTTCTTGTGTTGTTTCAGAAATAGCCCTGGTCTGCTACGTACCAGGCTTAGTAAGTCACTTAACTACTTGAGCTTGTTTATTACAAGAAAGAAAATAATGTTTTCCAGGCCTTCCTTACAAAATTATAAAAATGATAAAATGAGATAATATATATAAAAGAAGTTTAACTATAAATCATGCAAATATAAGGGCAAGGATGGAAGCATTATTGGAAACAAACTGTGCCACTCTTGCAAATTTTTTAAATGAAAAGTAGATCCAGTAAGGTTAAATGATTTGTCTGAAGATTGGCAATTAGCAAAAAGCTGGGTCTAGAATTCATATGTTGGATTCTAATTGGAAGCTAATCATACTTCAAAAACAGTAGAACTAATTTTTAGCTGCAACTTAAAATGTTTTAATTCAATTGTATACAACAAAGAATCTTCTCTCTGAATTTTCCAGAATCATGGTAATAGTTTTACTAAATATTTTCTACTAATAGTAATACAATTTTGACTTAATGAAATGCCAGTACCTTTTAGTTAAAATGCATCCATTTGCAATTTTGTCTTCCTATACTTTATCTCACATAATGCTCATGAATCTTATCTTGCAATTTATTAATTAAAACATCTACTGAACACAGTATTTCTCTCTTGAGGCTATTTAACCAATACCCATGGAATTTTATATGTTCAGAAAGGTATTGCCTTTAACATTCAAGTTTCTGAGAACTCCAACTTTAATTACTGAACAAACAGATACTACCTGCTATGTGTGAGATCTTTACTATATTACATGTTGGTATTTTTTTTGTTGCTTTTGTTTTTCTAGTACCAGGAATTGAACTCATAACCTTGTGCCTGCCAAGCACAATATATATATAAAACCATTGTTATCCTTAAGGTCTTTACAATCTAATGTGTGTGTGTGTGTCTACACATGAAAAGACAACTAATGATATTCTAATGAGAGGTGGAAACTTCTGCAAAAGTTCAACAGAGAGATTATAATTAGAATACATTAGTCTTTACACAAAAAATCAAAGGTATCTTTGACATTAAGTAATTCATGGTTAGGAGTTTATTGGTTGTAGCAGATCTAAATACCTCTGAGCTAATGAGAAATTAATAAACCAAATATTTGTGCAGAAAAAAACACATTGCTTAGTCTCTTTTTGCCTTATTTAGTAAATATGTTAGGCAAAGGAGCAATTTAAATCACTGATTTTGGGGGTTGAAGAGAACTATCAAGATCATCTAGCAACTTTTTCTGCAATTAATATTCTTAACGAATTTATACACATAGTATATATCTATGCACAGAAGGCTGCTGTACATTCTGATAATGTCTAAATGAGGAAATCCCAATTTCACAGTCTGGCACCTGAGGATTATTACAATTGAATTTCAATTCAGTCTTTAAAAAATCAAAAAGAGTCTCTCTTAGTAAAGAAAAACAATTGGACTGGAGTACACTTAAAGTTTTTTCCAAGCTCAAGATTTTACAACTATGGGGCTGGGGATTTAGCTCAGCGGCATAAGCGCCTGCCTTGCAAGCACGCGGTCGTGAGTTTGATCCCTGGTACCGATTTAAAAAAAAAAAAGATTTTACAACTAAACAAAAATTAAAACATTCCCCAAATTGTATGGGTTCTTTTAAAAATGTTCAATTATATTACCACTGAATGGATTTGTACTGCAAGTTCTATAATGCATTTGCTTCTCTTAACCATTCATTTTTTAGTGTTCAAAAGTGGTGCAAAAATGACACATAACATGCTCCGTGCCAACAAAGAGTTTATACTCCAATAAAATAAGTTAAATATTTATCTACATAGGCATCATACTAAAAGCCATGACAAAGAAGCAAAATGCAGGATGTACATTCTCCTTAGGCAGGGTTCTCAGACATGTTATCATTGATACCATAGACTGCATAATCATTCGATGGGGAGGGTGGGCAATCCTGTGCACTGCAAGATGTCTAGCACTTACCCCTGGCCTCAACCACTAGATGCCAGTAACATCCTTTCTCTGGTTGAGATGACTTAAACCGACTTGAGGCAGAGCAAATGACCCCTGCAAGAGAAATGCAAGTACAAAGACCCACCAGCCCAGAGAATTCAAGAAGGCTTTCTTGAGAAGAAAACATAAGAACTGGTCAAGAAAACTGTGGAGAAATAAAAAAGTTGCCTATAACTAGTGCAGAAATGAAACTTTAAAAAGCTTCAGCACGCATAGCAAGCCAAGGCCCTGCCTGAAGTCTTGCATACTTTGGTTTTAGCATAACTTAGTAACATCTCTCTCACTCTGACACTCTCCTTTCTACCAAATGGCCACTTTTCAGGCCAGTATCCTCAAAAGGTAATAGTGTCTGTAGGATTTCAAAACTACAATTTCATCTTTAGTGTGGCTATTTAATGGTTGCCTTTCACTGATGGAAGTGGAATTTTTCTTCCACTTACCTTCCTAAAAGTAACCCATGGAGAACAGTGGAAATTCTGAAGCAGAAGGGCCTCAGCGAGAGGCCAGCCTGGGCTACACGGTGAGTTCAACACCAGCCTAAACCACATGAGACCCTGTCTCAAACAAAAAATCAGAGGCCCCAAGAAAGGCTGTTTAGAGAAAGAAATAGTGATTTTGTGTCTGAGTGAACCTGAGGTGAGTTTGAGGTAGTAGTAAGACACTAGGTGTGAATTAAAAATTAAAAAACTTGAATAGACAATATGTATATGAAATATATAAACATGTATAAATACAACAAAAAATGAGAAAAAGCAGAAGGAAATGCAGACAAATATTTTGTCTGTTTTTCTACTGCTTTCTTAAACAAATCATTTTTATCTTTTAATGAATCACTTGATTACCATAAAAAAATTCCACTTCGAAAAGCGACATTCTGGAAGTGTCACTCCACGAATGTCATTTTAGCATAACTAGAAAAATGTGAATAATAAACATGTATTTTAATTTCCTTCTACCTAACATAAATTATTTGATTTCCTTAACAACTTGTCTATGTGACATTTTGGTTGAGCTAAGAAGGCGGACTTACAGCTCAGCTTTATACAGAATTGATTTCTTCTTATTTCTTCGGAAGTTCAGTAGGCGAGCTTCTTGTGTCAAGTCATTATGATAACATTCAGCAGGAGCAATGCATTAACGCTGGTTGATATTGCCAACAAATTACAGTATGTGATACAAAACAATTTCTGTGCCATTATTTTCAGTTTGCCTTTACAAAAAGGTAAAATATGCAGAGGAAATGCACATTTGCATAACACCATTAGTATTCAAATTGATTCATGACTTTTCACTGTGGATCCACCAAAACTAAAAGGTCCTCACAAATGGCACAAAATATTTTCAAAGTTTCCATTTTGGCCACATGAATGCACACCATATGTACAATGCAGCAAAACATGATCTTTGAACTTCTGTGGCAATCACAACTTGCCTAGTATTACAATTGTTCAAGATTTGTCATAAAAACTCTCAAGACTTAAAAATTCTTATGAAATATCTAGTTATTATTCAACTGACTGTCATAAATGGTCAAGTCCAGGGAGTTACACACATCCCACTTAAAGTGAACCAAGTTACAAGGTCATGGGAGTTACACCCTTTCTAATTTAAAGTGAACTACAGCACAAGGTCATGGATGTTACACATGACCTGTGTAAAATTAAGGTTGTTAATCAAAATGCAAATTGTTACTCAATAACAAAACATTTTAAGCCAAAATGGGTTGTTCTTTAAACTGTGTGTTTTTATGTACTTCAATGAGTCATTAAACCTCTGCCATTTCAGAAGACAAGTACTCCTGCTGAATATTCAATGCTATAAGCAAGTGTGTAGTCTATTTTTAAATAACCATTCTAGTAAACTAAAAACATAATGCAATAATGCCAGCAATATGTATGTAGGAAGTGGTGCATATGTGAATAATCGTGTTATAAAAACAGAGCATAATGTTCATAATTGTTTTCTCATTTATGTAGTACTAAACACTCTTATCAAAAATTAGCACAAAGTCTGGACCACCATTGATGAAGAGTATTATAAAGCACTAAAATTACTTTCCCAGGTCATAATATTAGATTTTCATAAGAATAAATAAAGTTAGTGTCTGAGATTCATTTGTTTTATATTGGAAAGAGGCAAAGCTTTATGTAAGGATTATAAAGTACTACTACTGTCAGAACTCACATACAGTCTTGGGAGCAATATCTAATGATTAGATGCTCTCTCCCTGGTGCTTGGGGTTTTTCTGCTTGCTGTACTGACACTGTCACAACCCTCAGTCACTGGTCTGCACTGTTCTCACTGCTGGGTGACAGTAGTGCCATAATCAGAGAGTTCTTGTTTCCCTTAGTCTTTTTGCTCCCTCAGTCCTCTTCACCTCACAAATTTTAATCCAAGCTTTGAATTTCTCTAGACTTATAATCCTACTGCCCCTCTTTTCCCTGCTTGTGGTCAAGGGCTCTGCTTCTTCTTCTGCCTGCCTCTCCAAATTCTGCTAAGGGGGAAGAACAAATAGCAGCCAGAGGGAAGAACAGAGTAACTCTTTCTCCACTGCTCTGCCAGCAAGAGAAAACCCCAAGGCAAAAGCAAAGATCATACACTACCTTGTACTGACCCAAACAGCAGATCACCATTCATGGAGATAATAGTACTGAATACACACAAATACACTTATCAATTGTCAGATGCTGTTCTCAGTGCTTTATTAGACATGCAATCTTCACAATCCTATGAAATAGAGAACCATTATCTCCATTTTCCAGATGAAGACATCAGACACAGCACAAATAGGAAATTGGCCAAACTTATAAAGCAATTAAGTGGCAGAGTCTAAAATCAAATGGTCTGATTGTCAAGTCCCTAAATAAGAGGAGAAGAATGAATTCAATGCACACACACACACACACTTCTAACCAGGAATACAAGAAGAAGGGTTCTAACTTATTCTTTAAAAAACAATAATATAAAGATAAAAAGTAATCCATGATGGTAATTTTAAACTTTGTCCATTCTCTGGTTTTTTTAGTTGGGCAGTCATGGAGAAAGATCTGAATAATCAAACTAAAATTTCTTCTGGCCAGAGTCTCACCACCAGCAGTAGGAGAATGGGAAGACCAGGGAGAATTTTTCACTTTTGAATTTTCTCAAATTCTCCCTAGCGAAATTTTCTCTATGACAGAGCCTCCACCCTAGTAGTAGATAGTAGAATGGTATTTTTAAAAATCTTGAAAAACTCTGAAAGAATCTAGCTACTAGATCTGAAAGGATGTAAAGAACATGCAAATAATTTTTTAAACGATGATAATGACAGTAAGGATGACAGCGGTGCTGCCATCGCGGTGACAGCGGTGCTGCCATCGCGGTGACAATGAGTATTATTGCTGGAGGTTGGAGGATGAGCTTAGAAGTAAATGAGGGAAGCACTTCCTTCCAAACTGTAAAGTGTTTATGTTTTAAAGGTAAGTTATTTTTTCCTTTTTGTTTTTATCCCACTCTTTGAGACATGTTTGAAGTCTTGTGGTCATAGTGACCAAATTTTACTATCTTGAACAAACCTAAACCATTGTGCTGTTGTGTTGTCTCAAGCTTATCCATACACATAGCAGCAAAAAATAAGTAAGGAAAATAAATAAGTTATTGCAAAACCAAACAAATACTGGGAAAGCCAGTAGCAGGTCTATCTTGGTTTAAAAGACAGCCAGAGTAGATAGGCTCTGTTCGAAGTTGCATTGAATAAATAAAAACAACCTAATTTAACTCTTTGAAAGAAATTGTAGGGGCTGGGGATTGAGCTCAGCGGCATAAGCACCTGCCTTGCAAGCATGCAGCTGTGAGTTTGAAAGAAAGTAGAAGGAAGGAAGGAAGGAAGGAAGGAAGGAAGGAAGGAAGGGAAGAGGAGAGAGAGAAAGAGAGAAAGAGAGAAAGAGAGAAAGAGAGAAAGAAAGAAAGAAAGAAAGAAAGAAAGAAAGAAAGAAAGAAAGAAAGAAAGAAAGAAAGAAAGAAAGAAAAAGAAAGAAAGGGAAATTGTATATTTTATCACTATCCAGGGTGATCAAATCAGATGATACCAATAAAAGTACACAGCAAGACAAGCACCAGTTACATGAATTTTCATCTCTGGATGAGACATTATTAAATGATCAGAGCTTTTTTGGACTATATACATAGGTACTTTGTAGACTTGGTTTACTGATAGCATTTTGAATCATAAACAAACTTCAGCATTGGACACAGTTTTACTACGTGGTTATGTGCGCCTGACAGAAAAACAAGCTAAATCAATCAAGAATTGTATAAAAAATGTTTTCACAGAAATAAATAGTTTTCATGATTTTTTAGTTCACAACCTTCTAAACAGGGATGAAAAGCCATGTACCTCCAATTGCTTGTGTAAAGCAGGAAAACTGGGACTTTTTTCAGCATAAAAGCAATGTGTTAATTTTCTTATTTTTTATTAAATATCATAGACATTAATCCACCTCCAGAAAAACTACCAAGCACCAATCCATGTACACTAATGCCAGAAAAGAACAAATGCCTACTGAGCCAAAATCCTCCAAGCTTTCCACAAGATTTTGCCAGAGTGGTCCCAATTCTCCCTGAAAACTGAATTATTAATGTTTTCCTTCCACTCACAGATCACAGTTTCTTCTAATCACTTATAGATAGAAACAGAATTTCTAGTTTCATTCTGTCTTCTATCACTCTGACATGTTACAGACCCAAAGTTTGTCAGAGAAAGACAGCATCCTTGTTGAAAGTGAATAAACTCTTCATTTACTTGGGGTAAATTTCCTCTTTCAGTCTGACCATCTGGATCTAAATTAAGGTACCCTCCTTTGAACATGGGTGTTCACCATCTGGCTACCCAAAAGCAGCAATTACTGTAGGTAAATGAACATTTTGCCTAGTTCTAAGCAAGTGTATTCTCCTGTAAGAGACTATGACATAAATACACACCCTTTTATCTCCCTGCTGCACACCTACTTGAGGAAAAAGTGAATATGTGTTCTGCCTAGTGAAGATAGCTCACTGCTTATGTGAAAACATTTCAATTTTAAGACTATTTATTTTCAATATTCAACAAGTGCCAAATTTTCTCTCTTAGCCAAATGAATAAAAGAGAGTAGAGGACTTGCTGAGGATTTGAGAGTCTCTGGCTTCAGTGGGGAGTTTGTCCTCAAAACTTTACCCACTACAGTACAAGAACCAGGAAAAGCACATCTTCCATCCAAGGTCAGAGTAGGGAATAGACCCTGCCAGAGGTCAAAGACATAATACCGAGAAGAATCTAATTTCCCTTCTCTCACCAAAATTCTTTGTCTCTGACCTCTGAGGAGACTAAGAATCAGACTGCTAGAATACAAATTACTTATTACTTCCATAGACGCTGTGGACTAAATTGTGTATTATATTTTTAAGTATTTCCAATTACTCAATACACCTCCCTTTGGCAGACTAAGTATTTGTCTTCATTACAGAAATTATCCTATAATTAAATTGGTAAAATGATGACTAACTAAAGATCACGATATTTAATCATTAATCAGAAGAAAATTCAATGTTTGCATCTATCCCTTTTTTTTCAGTCTGTGTCCCTTTTTTTCAATCTGTGTCCTTTAAAGAACTGGGTTTTAAAATGCCAATTGGCACTGCATTTCAAGGACAAAATCACCATCAATACATGTCCAGCTTTGGCTGAATTATTGATATTTGTTTGCTTAAAAAATGATTCAACTAGCCACAGTAACAGAAGGTTAATATATGGAATGTTAATACAATTGTGAAATCACTCATTAGATTTATTTTGCTTAATCAACTCCAATACAAGCAGGAAAGAAATTATCAGGTCTGCTCTGGTACTGAAGGAGAGGGTGGCTTTCTCTAAGATGCTATTTAGAAATGAAATCATGCCGGATTCTACAGAACAGTGAATTCTGGGCTTCTATTGGGATGCAGAGTTTAGCCACACATGAACTTGGTTAAACTTCCACCCAAGTTATTTACACTTTTGAGGAAAACTAAAAAAAAAAAAAAAAAGTTTAAACACAAATAAGCACTAGGGGCACAAGAAATCAGCTATGGGTCAAACAGAAACATCTGTTTGTATTAAGAATCCTCCTCGTTTGAAAGCACTGGCCAAAACCAGCTTAGTTCTGCCAAATACATTTCAACATGGCATGGCTAACAGAATTTCCAGGAGCATTTATTTCACCAGCAAGATTTATGAGTAATGAGATGCAACTCCTACTATTGACATTTTGACATGACAAGCTTGTTTCTAAACCTAACATGCAAATTTGTCCTATGCCTTTCCTGCATATTTGATATAATTTTGTGCCTAAAAAACACTTTTCATCTGTGTTCTTTAAATCATGTTGGAGGAAGTGATAAAGGGGAGTTTAAAATATTCGTATCTGCCCTTACAAATTAGAAAGTGAATATTTATACATTCACTTTTAGAAGGTTTCAACTATCATACAACTACTAAAGCATGATTTGTTTATATAAAGCTACCACATAGCACTCTATCAATAATAAAACTTTTGTGTACTTCCCTAACACATCAAAACTTTCCCAGCCTCTTACAAAATAACTTCTGAGCTCTTCCAAGTACCATGACTCCTGGTTCCAGACTGAGTAAAGTTCAAGTCCTAGCTCTCGGACCACAAGCCCCATAACTCAGGTCCCCTGGGCTCCTCTGAGCCCCAGTTTTCTATATTGTGAGAATCATCTGAGGAAAAAAGAGGCTCTGCTCCCCAGCTCCCCCTTACAAGTTCATGATTTCATTTTAAAGTTCACTGTTGGCTCATCTGCTCTCTAGTCATGTTATTAATGACTTATTTGAAATGCAGTGGGTTAACACAAAGAGCAAGAATCAATGTGTATATTCAAGGGCTCACCACTACCATAGGACACTCATGGGGACTTGGCATTTATGGTGGACACTACCTGCCAGCCACAGTGCTAAACATTTTCCAGTGTGCTCACGCATGAAAATCTGCATCAATCCTCTAAAATGAATTTTATTATTGTTCCCAAGTTAGAATTAAAAGTACAGGCTCAGAAGCCAAACTATCTTCTTTGTCACTTCCCTTTGTGATCTGGTCAAGTTTTGTGACTTTCCTGTGTCTTTGTTTCACCACCTGTAACACAGGGAGTGCTGATAACTGCATTACCCCCAAAAGGTTCTAGTAGGATGGAGTTGATAAGCAGTGAGTAATAAGCATGTGAGGTACTCATTGGACCACTTACACTACACATTTCCCTCAACTCTGCGCCACAGCTGGACAAACAGAAGGTCTGAACCCAGTTCCACTAGTTCCAAACTCGGAGTTTTAAACAAGTAGTGCAAACTGTCACAGCCTCTCAAAACTAAAAAAAAAAAAAAAACCAGGATACTGCCCAAAATCCAAACCACAAAAAAGCCACACACTAACCAAGCATTTAACACTGACTGACTGACCACTGGTGTCCCCCCCACCCCACCCGCCTTCACCACGGTAATCACTGCCAGTGGCAGCAACTTAGGAACAAACCCCTGGTGTCACTAGTTCTAGTAGAGCTCTCTCAGAGGCTGTGAGGTCTCTTCTACCTGGCTTTAATCATGGTTATGATCACCCTTGCCTCCCTCAACCTGTTCCCGGATGCCGCTCTTTTTGTTCCAAATTGCAACTAGTAGTTTGGAAAAACTTTACACTGGGAGAGCTCACCCTCTGTTCCACACCTGCTGGAGAATTACTAATAGGGACTTTAGCAGGTTGAGCAAAGATGTGCATCCGCCCCGCTTTGCCCTGAAAACTGAGTTACTCTGCTGTCCTGGTCTCTGGCACTTAGATGTTTTCCCTGAGCAGTAACTGGACAAGCTTTTGATGTCACTGTGGAATCACTCTGATTACAGGTCACCCTTTTAGGAAAAGCCTAGCGCCCTGCTGGCTAAACAACTTTGACCAGGCGGGGGAAGGTCTGACTTAAAGAGGGGCGACATTCATCTTTTGATACCGGTGAGTAAGAGATCAGGCATCTGGGAGACCCTGGAAGTTCTGAGTCACCATCCTAACTCACCTCGGCTTCCTTCCCCCACCCCTGGCTTCTTGGGCATTGGAAGCCAGCTAGGTCCCGGAGGACCCCGGCCGACACCGGTTCGGCCGCCCGGCGGGGTGGGGCAGCGCGGGGCACCGCCTCCCTTCGTACCTTCTCTCCCCGTGGAGCACGTAGGAGCTGCGGAAGAAGCCCAGAAGCTCGTTCTCTATGAGGGCGTTGTAGATGATCTTCAGGTTGTAATTTCGCTGTGCGTCCAGGGTCCTATTGAGTACTACCACCAGAACCTGGGTTTCCGGGTAGAGGAAGAAGCCGGCCACAGGGACAGCCCCGGCAGCCCGATCCTCTGCCACCTGCACTTTTTCCACCGCCACCCGCGAAGCGTGCAGCACGACGTAGCGGGTGGCATTCCGGCACGCGATCTCCACGTTGACCTCCCCAGAGAAGGTGAAGTTCTCCATGAAGGCGGTGAGCATCAAATTGTAGTGAAGCGGCTTGAGATGGCCCGAGAGGCGCAGCTGAGTCCAGGGGGGTCGCTGCTCCCGCTCCTCCTCCGACGGCGGCTGAGCGGACGGGGTTTCTGGGGTGCCCACCCCGCCCGGCTCAGGCTGCAAGGAGTCCCCGCCCGCGTGGTGGTTGCGCCGAGCAGCTCCCGGGAGGCTCGCGTTGCCGCCGCCCTCTGGGAAACTCGCGGGGCGCCCGTCGGCGCCCGGCGCAGCGCTGGCCCCACACTCGTCGAAGCGCAGGCCGAGCAGCACCGCGAGCATGGTGACCGCGAGCAGCGCCACGATGGACACGGCGAAGGCCAGCACGAGCCGCTTGTGCACCGCGATGTGGCGCTCGGTGGTGCGGGGTCGCACTCCCACCGAGTCCGCCCACGGGTCCGAGAGCCCCCTGCCGCCGGCCCGGAGCGCGGCGGCGTCTTCTCCCATGGTGGCCGCGAAGGGTGAGCGGCTCGTCCGGGCCCCCCCCTCCTCCTCCTCCTTTTCCTCCTTCTTCTCCTCCTCCTCCTTCTTCTTCTTCCTCTTCTTTTTCTTCTTCTTCTTTTTCTTCTCCTCCTCCTGCTCCCCCCGCTCACCGTCCAGGGCCATCACACCGCCTCCTCCCCCTCCCCCGCCCCCACCGGCACCCCCCGCGGGCGGGCCACCCGGGCCACCGCCGGCGCAGTCATTGGAGAGCGCACGCGGGCCGAGGGCGCGGCGGGCTGGGACCCTGGGGATGCCGGCCCCGCTTCCTCTAAGACTGGCTCAGGCCGCGGGCGGCGGCAGCCGCGGCGCCCCCCATCGGCCCCGCCTCTCTGCCGACACCCGCGGCCGGGGCGCGGGGCGCCGGGCTCGGAGACGCGCCCAACTTGGAAAGCGTCCTGCCCGCCCGGTGCGCGCCACTTGCCGGGCAGCACCGGCGCCCGGCGCACGCTGCCCCCGCCCCGTGCGCCTGCGGCTGGCGGCTCTGCCCGCGCCGCGCTTTCCGCGGGAGCTCCCGGCCGGGCTGCGAGCCCGGGAGCGCCGGGAGAGCGAGGGCGTGGAGGGAAGTTAGGGCTTCCGCTGGCTCCCCGCCTCCCGCCGCGCCGCTCCGTCCTCGGGGTGGGCTGTGCTCGCAGCGGCGGTGGCGACGGCGGTAGCGCGGGAGGCGCCCGAGCCGCACACCCGCAGTCGGAGAGGAGACCGGAGATGAGAAGAGAGGACGGCCGAGAGTGATGGAGGGAACGACTGGAGTGAACCACCCGGAGGACGTCCCGGGGCCGCGGAGCTACGCCGCAGGGAGGATGTCCTGCACGAGCCTCGTCCTCCACCCTCAACAACACTTTAGGCTGCGGTGGCGGCGGGCGGCGTGAGGTTGCAGGGCGGACGGCGAGCCTGCCTCGTTCAGATGTTGCTCTGCCCTCGGGAGATGGCAAGTAAGGGACAAGTGTCCAGCCCGGCCATCCACTTCAGGTAGAGGGAGGTTTGCTCCATATCCCCGGGGAGAGAGCCCAAGTGTCTGCGTGAGAGCGAGGTTGAGTGTGTGCGCCCCTGTGTGTGTGTGTGTGTGTGTGTGTGTGTGTGTGTGTGTACACACAGGCTCCGGGTGCAGATTGACAAAGCTTCTCCAGCTGCATTCAGGAACTGAAACTCCCAGAGAAAGGCAAAGGAGAGAGCGAGGGAGCGCGGAGGCAGGGAGATTAGAGAGCTTTTCTGCGCTCGGTCACACCAGACACCCACTGCTACAGAGGGGGTTGCTGAGCTGCCTGCAAGAAGTACATTGTAAATCTTCAGCGCAACAAACCCCGCAGTCACCCCTCTTGC
This sequence comes from Hydrochoerus hydrochaeris, assembly GCA_004027455.1. NCBI lineage: Eukaryota > Metazoa > Chordata > Mammalia > Rodentia > Hydrochaeridae > Hydrochoerus > Hydrochoerus hydrochaeris. The sequence goes on along the minus strand of PVLA01004999.1, from coordinate 120,664 downwards.
AGACTCCTTAGCCCCACTGCGGCTCCCCAGAGGGACCATTGGAGCCTTTGGCTGTTAACCGGGAGAGCAAAGGAAGATCCTGCTGGGGAAAATGCTGCTGTGTCAGATTTCACATCGCGCTCGCCTGAGGTTTTGGAGGACTGTATGTAAATTGAACTAAATTCTCCAAAGCCTGACTTCCTGTATTACACTGGGTGTTGTGTGGAGGTGGGCAGTGCTAAAATAATGTCTAGCAATGAAGCGCTGGAACCCTGGAGAAGGACCTAAAGAAAGAAGACATATTTCCCCAGCAGATACATTCTATTTTTAAATTGCAAAACTGATTAAAATGTAATGCTTGTAGTACAAAAATAAGAAACACAGTAACAGCAAAACTGAGAAACACTGGGGAAATGAGCCCCCTTAACCTTTAAACTTACTAAGACATTGAACAAAAACATTCCATGATTGGCCAGTTTTTCACTTCACCCAGCCAGGATTACTTTTTCGTAGCTTTCCAGGGTTAGCTTGACAATTGTTTAGGTTTTGTTGGAACAATTATTCATAAGAAGTGATAAAAGAATCATGGAAATAGGTTCATAGACCATTAGCTGGTTAAGGGTTCTTCTGAGTTTATTGGAGTTTCAAATTATAGTGAAGAATCTGTATGGAATATGCAACCTTCAGAATTTGTGAAGAAGTTTTATTAGCGTGATACTTAGAAAACTGTCTTTAAAGAGGTATTCATCTCTAGGTTTTTAACAAAACAAAGTTTCACTAGCTTCAGAGTCAAAAAGTTAAGTAGATTACATAAAGAAAATGAAGTTACTCCTTTCTACATATTTCTTTGGTGTTTTTAAATCCTGGTGGTACTTTTAAAAAGCGATGGCCAGCATTATTTTTCTTACAAAAAGAACTGTTTAATGCTACTGGCTTTGGAGTGCTGAAAAGGGACAATGAAAATACTGTGTTTGGCTTTAAAAGCATGGCTGAGGAGGAAAAAGCAAATGTACATCAACTTAGTCTGATAAACGTGGAAAACACAACCCTGCTTTGGGAAGTACTTGTCCCTTTATTTCCATCTTGCACACATGTTCATACATCCTAGATGTCCATTTCAATCTTTCTTAAATGCTGATGATTACAAGTGCCAGGGTGGGTTTTATAAGCACGTTGTATGTGGGCCGTTAGCACAGACCAAGGGAAATGCCACATTCTGTTCAAGTTACTTTTTTCTGCTCTGTTTTAAATGTCTGTGCTCTCGCTGTCCATATGTATCTGACTATACATTTTAAGAGCCGAGGCGTTGGCTTCATTAGGTTGTTTGCACAGAATTACGTAATTTTCCACAGGTCACCAGACTTTTCAGACTTCAGAAATCTAGTCAGGATTACTGATCTAAGTACCATGGATATAGCACCAGAGAGTGGCAGAGCATTCGGAACCAGCCCTGTGAATCTGAGAACCTCTGTCTAAATGAAGATGTTACCCACTAAGTGGTCTTTAGGACTTCTTTAAATGATATTTGTCAAGAAAGATTCAAAGAAGGCTTTTTTCTGCTCTTTATATTTTATAAGTGTGTTTATATACTCCTGGAATTATTACAAATCAACTCTCAAATTATTTTAGAATTAAATAACACATTTACCAATTAGTAAAGTTTCTAATGACTAATTAAATTAGTAACTGGATTGTTTTCCAGGCCCAACTGAAACAGACACAAGTTTATTAACATGAAGTGACCACAGCTTATTAGCTCATTAATTCCCCTTAAATGTAAATTTACCCAATAAACTCAGTATCAAAATCAAGCTAAGTACTTCTTCCTCTCCTACTAATGTTACAAAGGATCCCAGTGATTTTTCCTTTTGTAATTTCTGAAAGTATGTAGTACCCTTTCCTGAGATGTAAGCAGTTAGTGAAATAAATTTTTAATATTATTTTCCTAGAAAATGTTCTTTCTGCTTTCAAGTGAAAAAAGGCAAAATTTCACATTATGTACCTAACAAAAACATTGAAGAAATTATTCACTTATATTTCATTTTTAAAATGCCTTTAATATTTAAGTCACTGGATTAGAGAAAGGATTGACTTTTCCAATACCAGAGTCATGAGTCACACAGTGTTCTAAATAAGGGAATAAAACTTAAATAGGCTGACGCTTCTGCCAGAAACATTTATTTGTTCTGCAAATTCTGGGATTATTTTATTTAACTAATAAATGTCATTAAAGTCATGTTGTGGCCATATTTGATTCAGGAACTTGTAAAAGTGAATGCAATCAGAATGTTTAATATTCATGAGTCCAAAAAGAAGAGGGTTATAATTGAATCTGCGCCTTAAACCTGTAAGTAATCAAAATGAACCATCTTCAAAAATGTGCTAGTTTCCAGGTCTTTACATTTGTATTGCTTTTTTTCTATTCATACTAGTTTTTATAGACAAGGACAACTTGAGTGTCCTTATTTACTCAGTTCCTTCAAGTGTGATTAGCACTTCACATCCAGAAACAACTTAGCTCAGAAGAATGAATCCAACTCTGCCCTTGCCTCCTTCTGTTATCCTAACCCACTTACTAAAAAGACTCAATTTCTTGAAGTGTTGTTAAGGAGTTATGCTAAACAAACACGGTGGTCTCTTATAGCTCTGTAACCTGTGAAAGAAATTCAAAGCATGTACATACATTATCCTCATTGTGCTTTCAAAGTATTTTTAATCTTTTCCATGAAAAACAACAACAAAAAAAAAACCCTAAAACTTTAATGGAGAAAGAGACTTTATAAAATATATTGTACCAGCAAAAGCATATGTGAGGATAAACAAACAAACTTTACTGTACTGTCAGTCAGAACAGAGCTGGTGTGTTTCAGTATAGGAATGTGTTGCTGTCGCCTTCACACAGTTGAAGACTGATGCTGACAACAGATACAGAAGTCCCTGTTAATCAACTAAAGTGGTGCCGCCATGTGGCAGTAGCAAAAAAAAAAAACCTATTTGAAATAGTAAGACTCGGGTGAAATTTTCAATTTAGGAAGTTCATCTTACAAACATTTTACTAATATTTTATATTACATGATTTTAAAATTACATAACATTTGTCCCCCTCTCCATCACCTGTCAACGTTGGTAAGAGGTTTCATACAAGAGTCACCTTTCCTAACAAAACATTCCTCAAGATCTTGAAGATAGAGAGAGAATTAATTAAAATTAGCTAAAATTGAGTTAGTGATATTTCATGATGTCTATAGTTCACCAAGTAAAAGAACCATCTTGATTTAACTGTCAGTTGTCAGTTTAAAGGGGGCCTTTCAAGATAAGCTATCTGAATAACCCGTGATACAATTCCCAACTCTAGTGTTGTCATATCCAGAGAAGAGTACTTAGGATCTAAGGAAAGTTATATTTTTCTTTGGAGGATTCTAATGCTAGGTTTGAACTCTTTGGTTTATGATCTCTTTAAGAAAGCTCCATAAAAAGCAAAGTATGCATCATGGAGATGTTTATAGTTAATTTATGAAAACTACAAAGATAAACACTAAACTCTACAAACAGAATAGATGTTGACTAACTTTCCTAACATGTTTCTATTTAGCTAGTCAATACGTCTGCTAACTTAAGAAATATACAGAAAATATAGTAAACATACAAATAGTAGCTGTTACTGTGACTATTAGTTGTACAAATCCATGTTTCTAGATAAATATGACAATAACAATTAATGACAATAATAAGAACAATGGCTAAATTTTTTCAATAGCTCAACTTATGCTAAGTATTTAAGTATTTTGTGTTATTGTCATAACAATAACCACCATAAGGTCAATGCTGTTATTTCTTGCATTTGATAAATGAGGAAACTAAATCTGAGAGAGATTAAGCATCTGGTACAGTCATTTAATTAGCAGATGGCAGAGGTGGAATTCAAAACCAAACAGTGGTACTCCATCACCGTCACCTGTACACTTAAACATTACACCATACCATATCCTGAAAAGTAAGCCAAATGTAAACTAGCCAACTGCATAATTGATATTTGCCACATAAATTATGAAGTCAGTACCAGACATTATAGGAGGAATATAGCCCTGACCCAAACCATCCTATTCTCTACCTTCATTGGGGCAGACATATCCCATCTGTTGTTAAATGAAATGAATTAATAGCAATGGAGGAGGGCCCTGGGATGAGTAATCATTTTGTAAAATAATGATACAAAAAAGGATAGAATTATCCTGGATTGGGTACCAAGTTGAAAGAGTGAACTCTAGTTTATTTTCATACTGCAAACATGAGCAGTTTACATGACTTAGAAATAATACTCCTTGAATTCATCAAAAATTATACATCATTCCCAATCTCATTTGCTCACTTAAAACTGCTTGATTTTAATGATGCCTCATCTCTTTCAAACCATGAAAAGTATTTCTTTTCCATAGTTACTAATGTAAATTCATATAAAGACATTAACTGTCATGTTTCATTTTTCAGTATGCATCTTCTAATCTACATATTTCTTCTGTCTTCAAATAATTCATTACTTCTTTCTTTTAATAATAAAACATAGTTTATTTTCTAATACCTTCCCTTACTATAGTTAAGACACTTGTTTGCTATATAAGTGTTTATCAACATATCTTTTTAAACCAGGTAATTACAATATTTTAACTTAATAGTTACATTATAAGTGGGATAATAAAATTAAGAGACATGGTCAAGTTTTTTTTTTCCTTTAGATAATGAAATCTCACCAATATTGAGTCATATACCTATATGTGAGTTTTAAAAGCTTATTTGGAATTCCAGCAATTTTTGTGTGCCATAATATAACATTATAATATAAAGGTTTGCTGAGTTCACATTCATTCTGGTCAAATATGCAATCATTTACAATTGAAAAACACACATTCTATTAGAAAATTCTGACAAGACATATGCACATATATGTATATATGACACACTGTAGTAATAAAATTAAAACTGCATTATTTTAAAATCCCACTTAATAATTCCCACTTGAAAATGAAGGAAAAAGGAGTAGCCTTTGATTTTCAAGTTTTAGGCCTGTGCACAGGTAACATATCTTCTTAGTCTGAACTGAAAAAGAGTCTTTTTCTGGTCCATCTCTTTCTTTGCTTATATTCAGGGATATTAGCTAGAAAAAGACTCAGTTTTTCCCACCCTGTGGCACTAAAACTGAGGATCGTCCATACCTCTTAGATTTTTAGGGATACACACCCAGTCTATGTCAGATCATTAACACTTTTTTCTTTCTCTCCACAGGTTTTTCTAATCCCTTTCCCCTTCACACTCTTGTTTATTGAGGCTGAGAAGTTACTCTCCAAGTGCCTTGAAGCTAGGAAAAATATGTGTCCAGAGGTCCAGGAATTACTGTAGGGAAACTTCACTAGACTTGGACCAAAATTCTTTTTGCTTGATTTTTAGAACATTGTTTATTTGTGTTTGCTTCAAATACGAAAGACCTAAATATGTCTTTTACTATAAATATAAAATAAGCATGTAGGGTTTTTTAAAATTTATATTAAAAGCATTAAATATTAGGCACTGTAAAATAAATATTCATTGTTTATAATAATAAATAATAGTACTGGAAAAAGAAAAAAGATATCCTTACCAATAACTGCACTAGAAACATCAATTACGTTATTAACTCTTTTTAAAATAACCTACTGCTTAATTGAATAAAATTTTTGCTGTGTCTGTGGGAACAAAAGCAATAAGCCTGAAGGTGACTGCTCAGAGTCGTGAGCATATTAGAATTTGTATGACCATTTCATGAAATAAATTTAATTCTCACAATGAATGTAGTATGTAACTTGCCTGTGATCTTCGCTATTGTCACTTTTCTCTTTAGTGCCACCTTGTGGGTAACAAACAATTTACTGCAGGGTTTTGAGGTTTGGGGTTTTCTTTTTCTCTGCTGCGTTAAAGCTAGTTTTAGAAAGTAGTATGGAAAGACTGAGATGTGAGGCAATCTCTTTGTTTTCTCAGACAAGCAACCACTTCACCAGAAAATATTTGCCATGATTCTTCAACTGACCATTCAGGACACCAGAACAGTTTTTCAGAGATTGGAAATATTGGAGTCTATGTAAAAATCAATGTTCATTTACAGGATAATCACCAAACTTATCTTGCATAGCAAAAGTGGCAAGCTCTGACTTCTAGGTTTTTTTCATAAGAAAAATGTTTTTTATATATAAAAAAAAACAGTATTGTCATTTGTGCCAGAGTGCCCCGTGAGAATTGGTTCTTGGTGATTTGAAATGCTCCTTAATCCTATTTTGGAAAAAGTTCCCGTATCTGATTTAGTCTCTTATGCAACTTACTTCAAACATCAGATTGCATTTGCATTGAGTTACCTTACTCAGTTTATTTTAAAATTATGTTGGAGCTACAAGGGAATAAGGAAAAAGTCAGAACAGTATGTCAAAATGTCTCTTTTAGTTGAAAAACACAGGAAATGTGTTATATGTTATCCACAATTCTCCCTTTATTAGAAATGCTGTAATAATCTTTTGTATAGCCAGAAAAATAGAATGGTTGCACCTGAACATGTTGTTTTTATTGCTAGGTTTTTTTGTGTTATGGTGGAGAAATAAATTTTAAGACTGCAATTATGAAGGTATTTCAGAACAAGCGGAAATCATAATCTGGTCACTTTGAATGGGTAAGTAGTCACATCTGAACTCTTCTGCCCTATTAAGTGTTGAAGGTTGTACCGTGTGTTATTCAAAAAGTAATTTGCCCTGGATGTGCAATAAGGCCTGAGATCTGACCTATAACCCAAATGTCATAACTATATGTTATCTATACTGGAAGCACATGAACAACAATATAAAATTTTAAGTTTTTTTATAGGCTTGCTAAAACCCAATTATAGAAACCAGGGCAGCCAAATACTACCAGTAATGCTGCAAAAACCATATAGTTTAACTCTCTTGTCATTTTTAACTTGAATGAGAATTGTGCTCTATCTCTGAAAGTAATGTATTGTACTTTACAATTTAAAAAATGCAATTGTTTATTTGTACATCTTTTGATATTTGAAGCTTTACCTAATATTCTGACACAGATACGATTTCTCACAAATTTGGTTCAGGTCCAAATTAAAAGATGTTTTTAAATGGCAATATTTAATCTGACGTCCTCCAGGTAACCTTTGTATAATTAAACAATCCTTGTTCTTAGAATTGAACTCTGGGAGGTGGGAAGATGACAGTACTGAAAGAGCTTCTGCTAGCCTGAGGACCACCATTTCTCCTTTAATAGTAAAACTGTGTCTTTATTCAGTTGAACTGAATAAACTTCTCCACAGCATCTGCTGGAAAACCCCTTGGCCACATGTGCAGTTGTTGGAAGTATAGAGTCCATAGTTTATGAAAATAAGTGATTCCACCTTTCAATCCACAACATAATTCCAGTGGTGAATTTTATCATCTTCTCGTGTTTATCATATTCTTGCTAAATGTAAAAGGTTTTACAAGAAGCTCCAAGAAGCAAAAACATTTCATCTTTACTCTGTTACATGTTTCAAATTAAGCAGATTTTAATTAACGGAGTTACATTATATACCAACTTCCTTTTCCTTTAATGTCAAAAGCCTTTTATGATCTTTTCAGTTCCTCTTAAAGTGAGACTGCACAAAATATTTTCTGACATTTTCTGAGAATTTCATTTTCAGTTTTGAAGAATCATTTGTTCTTTCCATCTTCCAATGCAGGATAGTAATGAATATTGATTAATTTTTAGAAGCGCTAACATTCAACTAGGCAAACTTATTAAGTGATAGCTATGAATGTTCTCTTTTGTCTTCTAGACAGGAAATCAAAGCTACTTAAAAGCGTAAGTTTTAAATCAATGCATGTCCACAAGTTAACATTAATGTTTACAAACACTTTCTGTGACCACTGTGTCTTACTTGGGTATATATGCCTGTCTTTCTCCACAAGGGTGGAGGTCCAAATAGATAAGAATTTCCATAGGGTCTAAATGAAAGTGTTTGACTTGTCACTGTGCTAACCTACAGTGTAATAAAATGCACAAATAGTTCCTTGTGCCACTATTTCATTTCCAGTACTTGCAAAAGTGATCAAATTAAATGACTTACACCATAATCATCCAAATGTATAATTCTAATGCTTCACTTATGGGATCATGTTTTTATTTCTATGAGATTTACCCATAGTAGTGCTCTGTGTAATGTTCATCATTCTACAGCAGTTGTCTTTTAAATGTTTAGAGCACATGCTATATTTTACAAGATATGCAAATGATCAAGTCTTAGCAACATTTATGAAATATAAGCCAAACTATGAATTGAACAAAATGAGCCCTCAGATCTGACTGCTTAAAACTCAAAATGTTAAGGCTCCTGAAACACCTTGCGCATATGCATTCCTAGTTGAATGAAATTGTATTAACGTAGGAGAATTGTTGCCTGGACCTCAGTCTCACTTCACCAGTCTCTGCCTGCTGCTGCTGCTGCTGCTGCCTGCAAGGGAAGCTTCTGCTTTGCGGATTCTCACCTCCTGTGTGTTCCCACCTTTCCAGGAAGAAAAAAGCCCCAAAGTCCCACAGTGAACTGACATCAGTACATTTTTTTTATAAAGTGCAGTGTTTCCCAGCTCTATCTCATGAATCCAAATTGAAGAGGCACTAAATCAAGCCTAAAAGAAATGAAAAGTTAAGCAAAGAATCCAAACAAATACAATGAAGAAGCACTTTAGAATTTTTCAGTTCCTAGGTTCTTGGACTCTAGAAAAGTAAATCATGCTAAAATATGTACCTGCTGTATTTTCTTCATCTAGAGCTTTTCCCCAAGGAATTATTTGCACACTGTCATGAGGATTTACTTGCTTCTCAAACAACTTTTTGTCCACAAACTCTATAAGGCTAAAGCAGCTCAGCAGAAGTGCGAACACTACAAGCTCTAAGAAAAAGCCCACTAATAAACAAGAATGTATTTAATTGTAAGGGGAAATAACTGGATTCCATTTTTTAAAACCAAAATGTTCAGAACGTTATTATCACAGATATCACTTCTTATTTATTTCTAACCCCTTAATGGAATTACAATATTTATCAAATTCTCTGTAAATGTCTTTTACAGAGAAGCTTGTGGTGAAATAACTTTGTGAAGTCCACACAACCCTACATGAAAATAAACCACATTCCTTTCCAATAGCCATTCCAAAATTGCAGTGAATGAACACTACAAAAAACAACACATCAACAGTACATTAGATGCAATTTTTCTCATACCCTTTGAAATCCAGTCCAGTGACATCAGTATCTAGGGAAACACAGCCAATAGGCACTTTGGCTTTTTCTCAGAAAATCAGTATCTGCTTCCTTAGGATTGATTTAACAACCCAAAAAAGGAAAAAAAATAAGGAAAATACACTAGGTAGATCCCAAATTCTTATCTAAATCCTTCTTGAATATTCCCTTTCAAGTACATACAGTATTGCATGAACAGGGTTTTAAAAGCAGTATTTAGAAATCACTTTCCAAATCTATGATTACGAATTGGCATAAACCTCATGAAAAGTAATTTAACAACAGCTATCAAACCTTTAAATCTAAAGGCTATATGAATTTTTAGATAGCTTGTAATAGTTATTGGCATGACCTCTTCTATTAGAATAAGAGTTTTTTCAGGACAGGAAAAATATAGATTCGCTTATGTATCCACAAAGCAAGTAAAGTCTGGGGTCTGTATTTGGCCCTTTATATACAGAGGATGGGCTCCTCATAAGTAAATGCAACCACTGTGAGCCACAAATATTCAAACACCAAATGCACCCGTGCTGAACTTGCACAGATGTTTTTCTTGTCATGACTCCTTAAACGAGTGGTATAACAGTTTACAATGTATTAGGTATGTCACGTAGAGATCATCTACAGTTTACAGAGGAGTGGTGGTGGATTATATGCAAGGACTACGCCATTTTAATAAGGGGCTTGAGCATCCAAGAACCTGGATATCTGAAGAGGGTCCTGAAACTGAATCCCACGGATGTGGAGAGATGACTGTACTGAGCCTTTTGTTAAGTATACACTCGGTGAAAGGATGCTCTGTTCAGTATTATTTATCACCAGATTTTTGGCCCTTCTTATTTATCTCTAGTTTAAGGTTTAGATCTACCTTCCTGCCTAGGAGTCTTTAGCCTATGTGTCTGGGAAGGATGATCTTCCGTGGATCTCTGTGAATTGCCCCAGTGAGACATGCTTTTGCAGTGGTCTCATAGCCAAACTCTTCTTCCCTAATTTAAACCTAGAAATTTGGCATCAGAGTAGTAAAGCACTTTTGCCTGCGTTTTAGAGGGGATGAGCTAACAAACAAAAACATCGTCACTTTCCCTGAATATTCATGAGTAAGTAAAAAATGCTTGAAAAATCTACCACTGACCAAATCAGGAACAACTTGAGTATCAAAATAAGTAATGGAAGTAATGGGTTATAACCCACTATATTTAAAAAATAAAGAAACCCAACCTGATATAAGTAGAAAAATGGAAAAAACAAAAACTTCCTGTCTTAGGCTACAATGCCAATAAATACAGAAAGAAGTCTAGTAAGATATCAGGGAATTTCTAAAACTATTGGGTGAATGTGAACCAAAAACAGGATCTTACATGATCTCAAAGTACCTTTCTAAATAAGTTTTTATTACTAGCCGAGAGAAAAGTTAACCTTCTAGTGGAGAAACCTAGCAGATACCCTCTAAATCAAGTGATCAGGATTAACAATACCAGTCAGTAAAGGAACGAATCAGTATCATGCGTCACCTGGCGGAAGGTGATGAACACAACACTTCTCTAACATTCAGCCCCAAATTCACAACCTGTCTATAATCAAGAGGAACGATCAAACAACAAAAATTTACAAAATTTCCGTAAATGACCTAAAAAGCGTTAAAGTCATGAAGTCAAGTAGAGCTTGAGGGACTCTCCTATCCTGAAGGAGGATAGGAGCACGAGACACCTCAGTACATTGTATGACCCTAAATTGGACCTTTTGAGTACAAGGACCTCATTAGAACTGTTGGCAAAATTTGAATTATGTCTCTCAGTTTAGTCTTCTGGTACTAGTATGCAACCTAGAAATAAATTTGAAAGTATTTGAAAATACAAAGTTGAAAAAAATGAATTCTCATTAATATATTTTTAGGGTCCCAGTGTGCAGCTTGAAAGTCATACAAGCGAGTAGAAAAAAATTAGTTGAAATTAGTAATAATAGCATCAGCAAAATGAAAAGAAGATGAATTATCATGTGTTGTCAAGCAGCCATTTCTTAATAAAACATGTTTTATTTGGGAGAATTTATCCATCTTCTGGGATCTTGTAGGTACCAGAATCTTTTGCAACTTTTGTACCTTTCTTTTCTTTTTTCCTTCCTTCTCCATTTATTTTTGGAAGGAATGTCCACCTTACTAGGGAACATATTCTAAACTGAAAATACTTTGCCTTAATGCATACTCTGCTCATTCCCATGGCAGATAGTTCAAGTAGCATCCAAAAAGAAAAAAGAAAAAAAGCACAGCATCCTTCTTCACCCTCACTCCACCCAGCAAAATCTTCTGACCCTTTCTCTTTATGTCTCTTTTATTTTTTCTTCTGGACCAGGACCATAAGACTGCTTGAAATCAGTTAAATAGAAATAAAATTATGGCACTTTCCCTTGCCTTATAATTTAAAGGCACACAGATTCCTCACTTAAAACATGAAAATAATGGAAGCAGGGATTAGACATCCACATTTTAAAACTTTTCTATTTTTTTAACTGTTTTCCTCTGCATTAAGTCAGGGCTATGAGACAGTCTGCCACTCTAAATATCACTTGTCAGAAATGTGAGAAATTGTTAACAGTGAAGAAACTTTAGAAGATCTAAATTCAGATTACCTTAACTATAATTAAAATAGCCACCACTCTTTAGTTATGACAAGGGAGGTGCAAAAAAGCCAACAACAATCAGATGATTGTCTAAGATTTCAAGCAACAAGTCTATCAAAAGCAACAGAGAATAATAGACCAAAGTTTATTTGGAGAGCTAAGTTCTCCTGCCTAAACATGCCTTATAGAAACTTGGTGAATATGCTGTTAAATAGTTTGGTGCTTCCCTCCTAATACTTCAAATGATGTTGATAGTGACTATGATGATAAGTATGACGATGTCAAATATGACAATATGGCTCAAATAACACAAAGCAACGAGGCAGCTCTATTTGTGGCTCTCCCCAAAATATTCCCATATTGATTCCTTTTGAGATTCCCACAATCAAGAACCATTGCAATGTGAACTGCATTCTAGAGATATTGGTGATTTCACATGATTCAGTGCTCAATCATAACCGGTATGAATGATGCTGCTTGTTTTCAGCCAGTGGAGCTGTTAAAGAAAGCTGTATGTCTGTGCTGATGAGAATTCAAAGTGTTCTTCTGACCCAGGATCTGCTCTGTATCTCTCAGGTTATTTCACTCCTCCTTAGGTGCTCTTGGTACTATAAGGAAAGAGCTTGCACGTGTTTCTTAACTTCCATGAATCTCTTTTCTGCATTCATTCATTTATCATATTTATTAAGCACCAGCTAGGTGCAAGGTATTGTCCTTGCCATCCTGCCAGAAAAAATTTTAAAATTCCTAACTTCATAAAGTTTACAATCTATTAGGAGGTGCAGACAAACAAATTTTTTAAGAAAAATAGATATGGGTTAGAAAAGGCAAAGAGGGAATGTTGGGCCTAGTAAAAGAGGTTATAATATTAAATATCACATTTGGGGAAAGACTCACATTTGGACAAAGTCCTGTAGGAAATGTTGTAGGAATCTGGAGGAGAGAAAAGTGCAAAAGCCAAGCCCTGAGACAGGAATACGGCCAAATGTCTGAGATATACCATGCAGGTAGAGTGAAATAATGTAGAGAGAAAATAAATATAGTGAGCTCAAAAATAATTGGGGACCAAGATTTTGTAAAGTTTCTTAGGCCATTATGAAGACTTTGGTTTTTATTAAGACAATGGGAAACAATTTGGGCATGATGATCTGAGGAATGACATTATCTGACACAGGTTTTAGAGAAGCACTCCTGGTGGTTTTAATGAGAATTCACTGAAAGAACAAGAAAGAGAAGCTTTGAGGGAATAGAATTAACCCATATGAGAAATGGTTATAGCTTAAACAAGGGTGATAGCCAAATTGGTGTTGATAAATGGTCAGGCGAATTATGCGCAGGCTTATATGTGAGAGACCTGAGGATTGAAATCAAGATGTTTTCTCAGAGAAACTACAAGGAAGGAGTTGAAATTTATTGTAGGATGGTTTCCAGCTGACCAATTCTATACCAATTTCTCTCACCTTTCTTACTTGTAATTCTTTAACCATGTAATATGCTGATAATGCAGTATCTTGAGATAAGGAAGAACTGCATGAAAGAAGTAAGACATTGATTTTTTTCCTTCCTAGGCACTATAATGTCCTGAGTTAGGAAGAAACTGCATGACATGACTTGGACTTCTGTCCTTCTGGAAGCAGGATCTCCTTGAAAAGCATTATGCAGGAGCCATATTGTTTTTTTAGGTTTAAAACTCAGAGCAGGTTGCCTTTCATGTTCCCTTCCCTGTGCTGAAAGTGGTCACCTAAGATGTTTTCTTGGGAACTTGGAGGACTAGTTCACAATGGATCCTGGTTTCTTTTGTTCCTTGATACCTACCTGTAAATAATGAACTTGCTTTCTATGACTTGTCATGGGTGTGACCACTAATACTGCAGCCAGCGTGTGCGATGGGAAGGGTGCTAGAAGGGTGGATATCAGTTTGTGATAGTTACCTGAAAAACCATTACAAAATGCTTAATGGAGTGTTTAAGAGAAAAAAAAATATGACTTAATAAACTAAGAAGATAATTAAATAGAAAATGGAAATTTTTGGCCTTCAGAGTATTGGGCTTAGGAGCCTGTACAATATAGTGGTCACAAATTTAAAGTTTTTCTGAGTCACTTTCAGCCATGTGAGTGCAGAGCTGGAGTAACTGGGGAGATGCCCTTAGTGGGATAGAGTAACTACAGTGGAGGGAGAGGGTCGAGGAAGACAAAGAATAATGAGAAGGAGACATTACAAAAAAGGACCTTAGAAGAAAGCTAGATGGAAAAGAAAATGACAGGGGGAAGTAGGAGATAAAAGAGGAGGGAAACGAGATAGGTTCCCTATAAATTTGAGGATGTAGTACTGATTAGTGTTTGAAATGAGATCACTACATTTAAGGCATCATGAATCCTAGAAGCAGTAGATTTTTTAAAAAAATACTCCCTTTTGCTATAGAACTAAAATGCATATGTATTCTTTAAATCACTGGTATTTATGAAGAATTCATACTTAATTCCACTGGCTGTCATTCCATTTTATTGTAAAATAAAGAATTCTGGTACTGTTTTGAGTCTATTCCTTTTAATTTGACTTTCTCCTGTCATGTCTCCATGACTGACACTTGGCTTTCCACAGAGACTATTTTCATAATATATGTCTGCATCATAAACCCCCAAATTATGAGAAAAACAGGATTAATTGGGTAAAAAAGATGATTGTTTCAATAAATATGAAAAGGACATTTTAAAAATCTTATTCTCATTCATAATTAAAACTCTCAGCAATGTAGAAACAAAGAACTATCTCAATTTGGTAAAATGTATCAAAAACCCCAAATTATTTTCATCACTTACAACAAATGCACCGTTTCAGAGGGGATTATTTATAATTGGGGAGGCCATACATGTATAGAGAAAGGGAGTATGTGGGAAATTCCTGCACTTTCCACTCAATTTTAACATGTACCTTAACCTGCTCACAAAAAGTCTGTATTAATAAAAACTAGAACAACCGTTGTTAATGGTAAAAGGCACAATGCTTTCCTCCAAGATAAGACGGGAAACAAATGAGGATTTGGTTCTCACTATTCTTACTCAATATGGTACTAGCAGTTCTAGCCATTTCAAAGAAATAAAAGATCTAGATTCAAGTGAAGAAATAAAACTATCCTTTCTGTCAAAGGGTAGTGTGACATGATTGTTTATTTAGAAAATCTATGAATTCTAAAGCTTAAGTCTCAAATCTGATTTCAGCAATGAGACAGGATAAAAGATCAGTATAACACTTTATATCATTTTTGTATATTAAAAAGAAATCAGTGAAACCTAAAATTTACCAGTAAAATCTGATTTAATGAGCCAAATAAATCAATAAATGTATTGGAATATAATCCAGAAAAACAAAATAAACCTGAAAAGAAGCAAGAAGCAAAAATTGCACATATTTATATAGTTTTATTTGTATGAAATACCTAGAATAAGAAAATTCCTGCAGGCAAATTCAATAGATTAGAGGTTATCAGGGGTTGGGTGAGAAGGGATGAGGTGTTATTACCTAATGGCTAGACTTTCAGTTCGAGTATAAAAATTCTATATATACTAGTAATTGTTATACACTTGAATGTAACTAGTGGTATTCAATTTAGGTGTATTCTTAAAATGTTTAAAACAGCAAAAAATGAAACATAGGAAAATCAAAATTAGAATACATTTACAATCTGTCTAGTGGAATATTTAGGTATGAATTTTAAAAGCATGTATACTATCTGTATGCAGTAAAATGTAGATGCTGCTGAAATGATTCAACAATGATCTAATTATAAAGATATACAATGTTCATGGATTTGAAGATTAAACATAGTAAGGACTTCATCTCTCTCTAAATTGATTGTCAGTCTTAATATATGCATCAAAATACAAAGAAGTACTTAAAAATAAGAATTAACAAGATTATTCCAAAATTTATATGAAAAAGACAAATTTTGGAATAACAATCCAAAAAGAAATATAAAGTAGAAGGTGTCAATCTACTAGATATTGTTTTACTATATAGCAATAACAGTCAAGACATACAGTATTAATAAAAGGACAGACTTACAGATTAATGAACAGAAGAGAAAACCTAGAAACAGACCTATGAAAATGTTTCCAACTGATTGTTTTCAAATTGATTTTTGGACAAAAGTGCAAAAGTCATTCTATGCCTAAAAGATATCCTTTTCAACAAATTGTAAGCAGTGTGCATCCATAAGAAAAATGAAAAATGAACCACATCATTGTCAAAATCAGTGTGGAGACTCCTCAAAATACTAGGAATAGAGGTCCCATTCAACCTAGCTATTCCCTTTGTAGATATTTTCCCAGATAATTTAAAAGCATTATACCACAGTGTTATATGTACAGACATGTATATATCAGTACAATTCACAATAACCAAATCTTGGGAACAACCCAAATGCCCATCAACTGAAGTATGAATAAAAAAGATGTGACAAGACAGGGATGTCCACTCTCACCACTCCTTTTCAACATAGTTCTGGAAACACTAGCCAGAGCAATCAGACAAGAGAGAGAAATAAAAGGAATAAAGATAGCAAAGGAAGAAGTTAAATTATCACTATTTGCAGATGACATGATACTCTATATAGAAGACCCAAAAAACTCCATTAAAAGACTGCTAGAGGTAATAAATAAGTTCAGTAGTGTAGCTGGATACAAAGTCAATGCTCAAAAATCAATAGCATTCCTGTACACAAACAAAAAACTCACTGAGAGAGAAATTATGGAAATATTGCCCTTTACAATAACATGTAAAAAAATGAAACACTTAGCAATCAACCTAACTAAAAATGTAAAAGACCTATATGCTGAAAATTATATTATGCTGAAAAAGGAGATTGAAGAGGATATTAGAAAATGGAAGGACATTCCTTGCTCTTGGTTAGGAAGAACCAACATTGTGAAAATGGCTATACCCCAAAAGTGTTATACAGATTTAATGCAATCCCAATCAAAATACCACTGATATAACTCACAGATCTAGAGAACACACTACTAAAATTCATTTGGAAACAGAAGAAACCTAGAATAGCAAAGGCAATTCTAGGCAACAAAGGCAAGGCAGGAGGCATCTCAATTCCTGATTTGAAACAGTACAATAAAGCCACAGTGATAAAATCAGGTTGGTACTGGCAAAGAAATAGACCTGAGGATCAATGGAACAGATTAGAAGATGCAAGCACAACTACAAAGACACTCAGCCACCTGATATTTGACAAAGGGGCTAAATATGTCCACTGGAATAAGGATAGTCTCTTTAATAAGTAGTGTTGGAAAAATTGGCTCTCTACATGCCGAAGACTGAAACTAGATCCATGCATATCACCATGCACAAAACTAAACTCTAAATGGATCAAAGATCTCAAACAGAAACACTAAATCTACTGGAAGATAAGGTAGGTAGAAGTCTTGGAGACAGAAGGGTAGGCAGAAAATTCATGAACCAAACTCAAACTGCATGGGAAACACTTCAAAGAATCAACAAATGGGATCTCACATTATTGAAAAGTTTCTGCACTTCAAAGGAAATCACCAACAGAGTGAAAAGAAAACCAACAGAGTGGGAAAGAATTTTAACCAGCAACCCCTCAGACAAAGGACTTGTGCCCAGAATATATAAAGAATTGAAAAACATCAATCCCCCCAAATTCAAAGACCCTCTCCAAAAATGGGCATCTGAGATGAACACACAGTTCTCAGAGAAAGGTATACAAATGGCAAATAAATACATGAAGAAATGTTCGCCATCACTGGTCATTTGAGAAATGCACATTAAAACAGCATTGAGATTTCACCTTACTCCGGAAAGAATAGCTGCCATCAAGAAATCAACTGATAACAAATGTTGGTGAGGCTGTGGGGAAAAAGGAACACTGCTCCACTGTTAGTGGGAATCTAGACTGGTGCAACCATTATGGAAATCCATGTGGAGAATTCTCAGAAGACTAGGATTAGAAGCCCCATTCAATCCAGCTATCCCCCTCCTGGGCATTTTCCCCAAAGAACTGAAAAGTTCATATCACAGTGATATATGTGCACCCATGTTCATAGCTGCACAATTTGTGATAGCTAAATCCTGGAAGCAACCAAGATGCCCATCAACTGCAGAGTGGATGAAAAAGATGTGGCATTTTTATACAATGGAATATTACTAAGCTATAAAAAAGGATGATCTCGAGGCTTTCATAGGCAAATGGAGACAACTTGAGACTATCCTCATTAGTGAAATAAATAAGAATCATATTTATAAATATCATATTGTGTCTCTAGTGTAAAAAGTAAATAAGAACTTACAAGTACAATAAAACCAAAATGTGTAATTGCTATTGTAAAAAAGAGAGGAAAAGAAAGTGCTCTAAGGGATATAACTGCATGTAAGTTTGAGTGTGTAAAATAGATGACCATACTGCTGAATCTTTGTTGGATCTTTGAGCAAAACTGTAGTCTGGCTGTTTGAATATTTACTATGTACTCTTTAACTTTGTAACTTGAACAACTACATCCAAGATGACAATACGTAATTTACAAATTGCTGATTTTTTAGTGGGGCTTTTTTTCATTCTCCTTTTTCTTTCTTTCTTTTAGAATTCTGTATTATTGCTACCCTTTTTTGTTTTTTTTTCTTCTCTTTAAATAAAATTTTTAAAATGTATAATTGCTATTGTAAAAAAAAGAGGAAATAGGAAGCACTATAAAAGATATAGCTGCATGTATGTTTAGATGTGTGGGATTGATGACCATATTTCTAGGTTCTTACTGGATTCTTGAACAGATCTGTTTGCACTCTCACTGCTTTAGCGTCCACTTTGTGTGCTTTAATCCTGTAACTTGAATAACTATTTCTAAAAGAACAATGTGTAATGTATCAACTAGTGATTTCTTACTGTTTATCTTTTTTTCTTGAAATTCTGTAATATTTCTACCTTTTTCCTGTTTTTTTCTCTTTAAATAAAAAAATGAAAAAAAAAGATGTGATATTTTTACATAATGGAATACTATTCAGCTATAAGGGACAAAGTCAAAATTTTACAGGTAAATGCATACAACTAGAGTCCATACTGGTAAGTGAAATAAACAAGACCCACCTGTGCAAACATCATCTTATGTCCCTAGTATAAGGAACTGAAAAAGTAAGTAAGATACAAAATCTACAATAGATATTGTGAAAGGGAAGGAAACAGCTCACAAAGTAAAGAACTGGGATGGGTGAAAGGATCAAAGAAGGATGGGAAAAGGAAAAAAAAAAAAATATATATATATATATATATATACACATATGTATACAAAAAGATAGCTAAGATAATTTTACTACTGATTTCTCTCAGTTAACTTAAGAGAGTGGTTTGTGCTTACATTGTTTAATCAGTTATTCATAGGTATATCTTGTAATCTGAATAACTGCTTTGAAAGTAGCAATACGCAATACATTAACAATTGTCAGTTCCTTATTATCTTGTTTTTGAAATTTTGTATCTTTGTTTTTATTGTTTTTTCTCTTTAAAATAAAATTTTAAAAAAGCATACACCACTCTTAATTTCACATTTTATATAAAAATTAACTTAGATAATGAGTTAAGGTGTTAAATATGAAACAATAAACCTTTAGAAGAAACTTCTCAGAGTAGACAACGAATTCTTACATTTAATATCAAAAACAATTCATAAAAAGCTGATAAACATCATCAAAATTAAAACATTTTGTTCTGAAAAAATCCAATTGAGGATAAAAAGATGCTACGAAATAAAGAAAATATTTAAAAGCTGCATATATGACAAAGGACTAGAATCTAGAATAAATGAAGAATTTCTAACACCTAGTAGAAAAAACAGAAAATAGATATGAACATATATGTCACTTAATCACAAATAAGCACACAGAAAGATTTTCAACTCCATAAGCCATTTTAGGGAAATGTGAATTAAATCACAAGTAGCTACTACCATGCTCCTATCCAAATGGGAAAAAGAAGAAAAGCACAGTGACCACACAAAATGTCGACAAGGTTGTAAAGAAACTGAGTCACTCCTGCTAGTGGGACTACAGGGAGGCAGAGCCACCATGGGAATAATTTAGCAGTTCACTCTTTAAAACACTAAGCATGCAGTTCCCATGTAACCCAGACATTCTAATCTTCAGCATTTATGTCAGAGAAATAGAACATTACTATGCTTACATTAAAAAAAGAATATTCATAACGATGTTATTCATAGTAGTCAAAAGTTATCATAAACAATGCAAATGTCCTACAGTGGCTAGGTGAATGGCTAAACAAGCTTTGATACATCCAAATACCTATGTACCTATAGACTTACATGTCTGTAACATATACCAAATACCTATCACATGAAATACTACTCATTAATTATTGTTATTATTAATATTATTATGTGTAGCCCTGGGGTTGAACTCAAGGTCTTTGCACTGAACTACATCCTCAGCCTATTTATTTATTTTTGTTTATTTTTGATACAGGATCTTGCTAAATTGCCCATACTTGGCTTGAATTCAGCCTCCTGTGGTGCTGGGATTTTAAGTGTGTACCACCCAAATGATAAATAAAGGGCATAATGGGGGCTAGACACTGGAAAGTAGGAAGAATATGTTCAAATGGGAAGGAGAACAAGGTAATGGGGTGGGAGAAAGAAGGGAAAAGAAACAAAATAGAAGTTTTAAAAATGGAAACAAGCTTTTGCAAATAGGGAGGGAAAAAAGGGAGGAGCAGGGTTTAGGAAGGAAAGAAAGAATTAAGATTATTAGGTAAAGGTACAAATTCCCTTTGAAAAATGTGATTATTATATACGACAAATATGTACTAATAACTATTTAATATGCATAGCAATTTGGATGAATAGCCCAAGAATCATACTGATTGAAAAAAAGCAACAACAAACCCAACAGGTTTCATGCTACAAGGTTCCATTTCTGGACTGGAATGATAAAATTGTAGAAATGGGGACCTGTAATTTCTAGGGGTACGTATGAGTGTGTAGGGTATTTAGTTTCTAGGTGAAGTGAGAACGAATGGGAAAGAGGAAGCGCAGGTGAGAGCAACATACGAAATTTAATGTTATGTAGCACTGGGTTTGCCTCTGCCGGTCCCGAGTCCATGCATGTGACAAAATGCATAGAACTAAATACATGTATACACACTCAAATTCATGTAAAGCCTGTGAGATCTGAATAATGAAATGTAGTCGGTGTCAATTTTTCAGCTACAATATTATACTATAGTCACATAAGATATAAATACTGGGAGAAACCAGGTAATAAATACACAGGATGTTTTAATTTTATTTTTATAACAGGCATGAATCTCGATTATCTCAAAATGAAAAGTTGAGTAAGTAAGTGAGAGAGGGAGAATTGAGTGTCTTTCCCATGGAGATCTGAGTTAATTTAAGCAATCTCATGCTTTAAACAAGGAAAGTATGCAATAAAAATCAAACTTTAATCAAAGGTACAATTATTCAATGACACATCTAAATTATATTGAAAATTTCACGTTTGAAAAATTTGGGCAAAATTCAGGGAAGTGAAAAACATTAGTCTTCACTTTCAGCTTTAACAACTGTCTTTTATACTATCTCTTTGGCAGTTTCTCTGGACAAAAGGAAAAAAATTCTTCAGATCCACTCTGAAGTCATGAACTGTGAAGCCAATGATAGCTTTTCAAAGCAGCTTAGTGACAAACATTCTTTGAGCAACCCCTGGAGTCTGTTTGCAGCTTGATACAAAGTCTTTTTTTTTTTTTCTTTAAGTTGATGTCCAACCATACAAAATGAGTTCTTTTTTTAAATCTGATTTTTGCTTACTCTTAACATTCAGCTTAACAGAGAAACATCTTTCAACCCCTTACAGTCTATAATCAAATTCAGAAGAGAAGCATTATCCTCAAAACTGGATTATATGACTCCCAGATCGGTGTGATCTTCCTGTGTCTTCAGCTGCTTTTTATAGGATTCATCTGGAACTGACCTGTCTATGCTCTAAACCAGCAGTCTTTTAATGAACTCTCCCATCTCTAAACGTCTCTATATTTCTATAACAGTTACTACCTATACTTCTAAGCAATGAAAAGCATTAATTTTAACTGGAAGTTTAATGGTATGGCAAATGAATTCACTCTTGTGTAATCATATTATAGAATACTCTAGTCACCAGGGTCAGGTAACTATTGGTTTGTTTGGTTTTTTTTTTTTTTCCCATCACTGTAGGCTAGTTTTCCCTATTCTAGTATCTTAAATAGTAACATAAAAGATGTATTCTTTTGTTGTCTGTCTTTTTAACTCAGCATAATATTTAGCAATGCAATTTTAGGTATTAGTAGTTGTTTATTTGCTCCTGAGTAGTTTATTTTCTTAGCTAAATTATAATTAATATATTTTATCTACTCATTCACCTTTTCATAGACATTTGGGTCATTCATAATTTTGAATAAAACTATTCAAATAAAACTATTATGAATATTCATGTGCAGGTCTTCATACACAGTCATATGCATTCATTTCTCTTGAGTAAATACCTAGAAGTGGATTGGCAGGATCCAGTGATACGTCTGTATTTATTTAACTTTACAGGAAATGCTGAACTATTTTATATTCTCACCAGTAACATATGAGAATTCCAGTTGCATTCTTGCTCACATTTACTTAATCTTTTTTTGTTTTAGCCAATCTAGTGACTGTGTAGTTGTATATCATATAATAGCAAGTTGAATTAACCAAATAATAATGTTTCAAATCTTCAGTATTCTTTTTAGTCATCATATATCTTGTATGAGTTTTCGGTTCAAATTCTTTGCTTACTTGTTAAATTGAGATGCTTTTCTTCTTTTACCAAGTTTATATACACTGGGTAAAATCCTTTGTTAGGCACATATTTACAAATATTGCCTCCCAATCCATTACTTACCTCTTTTACTTTGAAATTTCTTTGGGAATCAGATGTTTTCATTTTAATAAGACCCAATTTATCCTTTTAAAAAGTTTTATGATTAGTATTGTGTGTCTTGCCAACGAAATATTTGCCTACTCCAATATCCTGAATATTTTCTCCTACATTTGTGTATAGTTGCTATAGTTTCACCTTTTATCTTTATGTTCATGATACATTCTAAATCTCTTTTGATTTAAAAATAATAATAAAAGTTCATTGCCATAAATATTCAACTTTCTTAAACTGTTTTAAAAACTGAAGTATTACCAAAAATATAACAAATAACACTCAGTTTTACCAAATGAGGGTTCTAAACATGTAAACTGCATAGATTTTTAACAAAAAGCTCATATGTAGCATTTAGCAAGGCAAAAACACATTAACTATAAGAACTTCTGCTTGAATCACATTTCATCAAGAATTCTATCCCTAGCCCTCCCGTTACTCTTGAAGTTTTAACTAATTCAATAGTTTTCACAAGGAAGAAGTGACAAAAGAACTCAGTAACGATTTCCTCTCTCCTCTACTCAAGAGCTATGAAAACTATTAGCCAAAGAATAAATTCTAAACCATCTTTTGGTGTTACAGTTCCTCTTTCCTGATGTTCTAATGTAGTTTCAGCAGTTTATTCTTTGAGATGAATTTTGCTCAGGAAATGAAGGGAAGAGTTTCAAAACAACTTACAAAAACATCTTATATGATTCTATTAGTTTGATATACATACATATACATGCATGCATATATACCTATATACTGGAAGATTGACAGTAGCATAGAAATACAGATTATAGATAATAGATATGTAGGTGGATACTAGTAGTCTATTCCCAGTGAAAAATGAAGTTGCCAAACAGCATTGTGGTGTGCATAATATGAAAAAGAGGTCTTCAAAATTGTCCTGATCCAATCATCACAAAAAATAATTCTAAACTCATGAAATGTCCCAACAATGTCTCAGTCACTTCCTTATTCCTGAGACATAAGACCACAATACCAGATATCCCCAACTTAAAAGAAGAGAGGTTTATTTGGGCTCACGTTTTTAGGCAGGAAAAGGCACAATGAAAATTCCTGGGCAGAGAAAATTGCTTCTGTCATGGCAGCTAGGAAGCAGTCAGAGAAAGGAGGAACTAGGGTGAAAGACACAACCTCTTAGGTCAGTGACTTGCCCTTCTTACTAAGCCTCGACTTCCAACAGTAAGTTAGCTATAGCACCCCTATAATACAGTCACTTCTGAAAGCTCCAACTCTGACAGGGTAAAGCTTTTGAGGAACATCTAGCTTTAAACCTTAGCAGAGGTAGTAACTAGCCTTATTTCATTTTATTTATTTATTTATTTTTGCACTTGCAGACAGTTTAGAATGATACTCAAAATAGATCCTGAGTGTCTATAATGAAAATCACTGTGCTATGCTTTACAGGGGTGATTTGGACTCAGTTGCATGTTCAAATAACCTCAAGGATTTTTTTTAAAAAATTTGTATTTTAAAGAGAATAAAACAAAAGAGGGCAGATCTAAGCAGATCAGAACAGAACAATGTAAGCAACACAGCACCTCACAACAAGACAATTGGATATTAACAGTAGCTATCATAATGTCTCCTTCTTTGAATAGTTGAGCTTAGCTTTACATACAATAATGTCAAACATAACAAAATAGAATAAAACCACTCAAGAGAATGAAAGTATTGCAAGGCATTCTGAACCAAATAACCAAAGATGAAAAATGGCTACTATATTATCTCATTTTCCATAAAAAATTTGTTTATACTATCACACATATTAAAATCCAATAAGATACAACATGATAGAACCAATGGTAATAGAAAAACAAAAGCATGGTAGGACTTCAGAGCAAGATGATATTAAATCAACAATGGCTGTCATATTGTCTTTTCTTCAAAGTAACTATTCATACCATCACATATATTAGGATCAAACAAAACAGAATAAAACCATTTCAACCAATGAATGAAAACAAAAGCCTTCAAAGCAATATAATGGTGAACCATGATTACCATAAAATCTTCTGTATGCTTAGGAATATTCCCAGAAGAACTGAAAACATCTTACCACAGTGATATATGTGCAACCATGTTTATAGCAGCACAATTTGTAATAGCAAGATCTTGGAAACAACCTGAGTGCCCATCAACTGAGGAATGGATAAAAAAATTGTGATACTTTTATACAATGGAGTACTACTCAGCTGTAAAGAATGATCACGTTGAGATATTTATAAATAAATGGATGCAACTTGAATCCATACTCATAAGTGAAATAAATCAAACTCACATGTATAAATACTGTATACTCTCCCTAGTGTAAGAAATGGTAAGAGAACCTGGAGGATTTTTTATAAAATATCAGTGAAGGGGACTGCCTTAAACTAATTGCTAGGTTTGTGTCTGGATGTCTCCGCAAAGCTTCATGCAGTCAGGGAGGTGGCTGAGTCTAGTGTTTGTGATTGCTTTGTTGTCTAGTGCTGGGATTAGCAGTGTGAGTGCTGTACCCACAAAAAGCTGTAAGCTAAATAAATCTTTCCTTCCTTCATTTTGGGAGCCAGACATTTTGTCTCAGCAAAGAGATAAAAGTAACAAAGACACTAACTGAATCAAAATTTCAGGAGCTGAGACTCAGGGTTTCAATGATTCTCACGTTCAGGCACAATGCTCTAGATTAGTGGCTCTCAAAGTATAGTTGATGAATTGTTAGAGGTCCCAGAGCCCTAAGGAGGTCTGTGACAACAAAATCAAAACTTCTCCCAAAATTCCTATGTAACTGCTAAGTAAAACTTTATCATGCAATATACACATCTCATAAAATTGAACTGAATTTACTATGATTTTTATTTTCAACTAACTGAATACAGAGCTTAACCAGATACTCTGTTAAAGATTAAAATAACTGACAAAAATCCCCATGCCTTTAATTTTACTTGAAGATTTAACATAAGAAAAACAAATTGTTTACAACTTCACTCTTCCCTGCTTAGCAATTTGATAGAAAGGTTTCAAAAGCACAACCTTAATATAAAAAAGAGAATAACTTTTCCAACACTTGATAACAAAGGGTTAGAAACTGTCCAAAAGCTAGAGAACTGGAAGGAGAGGTGATTATTCCTCAGCCCTTCAGGGAGAGTCTCTAGTTTGTGTTCTTGCCAGAAGAAATATCCAGCTACTTATGCTAAATGAATCAGCTGCTTGAGGTTAAGGCAGGCAAGCCTGAGGAGGACCTCCGTACAGTATATCAAGAAAGACGAAGACAAAAATAAAAAAAGGAAATGATCCAAAAAGAAAACTGAAAATATGGCTTTTTAGAGTCAGAGGGGAATCAAAAGCATATCCAAATACTGCTGAGAAGGTAAAGATGACCTAGAGGAGAAAGAAAAGTAACTCACTATTACTGAAACTCAAAGTAAGTGAATGCCACTTCTCATAGAATAATATGCAGGCAACACAGCTTGCTCACAATTAATCATTTGTTGCCCGTTTGGTAATTATGTTAAAAGTTGATTGCATGCATTTTTGATGAAAGCATTAGGAAATATGTATTTCCTCCATTGTTACCTGAATGTAAAATGGCATAAATGTTCTAGTGGTCAGTATCAACCGAAGGTGAAAATTTACAGTCATTGACCTAGCAGTGCCACTTACAGGAATCTATGTTTGAGAAATAACCAAACATGAACAAAAAGTACATTTATAAGAATGCACTTCACAGCACTGTTTGTGATAAGACTATATACCGAAAACCTTCTGCAGGTCCACCATGGTTAAACGATATGGCACTTTATACTTTGGCTCAATTAAGAACACCCACATAAATGCTCCTTAATTTTCTTTAACTAAACACTCATTATGAAATTCTATAAATTTGAAAAATTATTTCTATGTGCATAGCTCTATAAGCATTTGTGTAAAGGTAAACCTTTTGAGAAGATACCAATATCCTGCTGTATCTGATAGGAATTAGAAATGAAACATTCCTACAGAGAAGACTTGGGAAGCTTCTGTGCAACCAGGAAAATGAAACTAAAATATTTTCACTCAGGTAGGATTGCAGGAAGATGAAGTGCTTTCTTTTATCCCTCCTTCCCCTGCAGGCTAACGATTGGGATTAAGAAGGTAAAAGTAGTATATGGGAAGTGGGTTGCTGGAGAGCAGAAAGATAAGAAAATGAGAGAAACACACACAGATGGGGGATGTCTACAGATCAAGATTCACAATCAAAGAATGGGTTTGAATTTTCAAACCATGAATATAGTAAAGTAAGAATGCAATCACGTTATGCAGTCACTGTAAATACTGACCTACACAGTATCTGACTTCTTTAAGAGGAATTTTTATTGAAAAGGTTGAGCTGGGGGAAAAAAATCTAGATAAAACTTGACAATGTTTACTGTAGATCAGCAATTTTCCTTGTACATAATAAAATAATTTTTTAGATTATTGATATCCCTTTCACATTCTTAACATTGAATATTTTAATATAAATATAAATGGTTGCAAATGATATTATTTCTTGTGTATTTTAAATAATGGTATTGTTAAATAAAATTGCTCAAACACATTTAATGTAAATTATATGAATCTCAATCCCATAGTATTTGGAAGAATACATCAAACAAGCTCTTTTTTGGCAACTATAAGTTCACATGATTCTTTTTATCTCTGAAATCATATTTTCATTCTTTAGCCCCCACAGAATTTGATCTCAATGTAATATACTGTTCAGTTTAAATATTTTATTGATTAACATATTATATTTTCTTCAATAAAATAGTATATAAATTTAATTTTTCAAATTTTAGGGGGAACTAATTATAGCAATGCCTCTGGATTGGGTGATGCTGAAACCTTTAATCAATCCAACATAAATGTATTAAAAGCACTACTATTGGACAGTATGAAAGTGAAATTTCATTGGGAGTTCATCTCTTATTGAAATGATGACATTTCTTTACTTTAAATTAGTTCATATAGTCATGGATGATTGTAAATTTTATTTATAATGAGATGACTGAAAATTTTTTAACAACAAAGAGACATATTAAGTCACCTTAAGAGCTGCATTTACAAAGTTTTGTTGAATGTATCTTTATAAGAGAATCCACAATGGATGATAAAATTAGCTAAATCAAATACAACATCTTTTTAAAAAGCTCATTTACCTCCACAGTTATACATATCCCAGTTTGAAGAGCACTGTAATGGAATGACATCAAATGATGGAGTAAGCACAACAGGCAGCATGATTAAGTCACTAGGAAGAAAATCGGTAACGTCAGAGGCAGTTTTCTATGTAACAGTGCACAAGCAAGAATAGAAATCTAATCACATAGAGTGATACATGGGGCCTCATGAACACCACAGCTAAGGAAATGAAGTGAAATGATGGAAAATTGCAACATGTTCCAGATAAACAGAGATATCTGAGGGAAATTGGGGTACAGATGTAGGTCACCCATTCCCGCTACACCTTGTCAACAAGTGTCTGCAGAAAATACAAAGGCATGATTATTCATAGCCTGAAAATGGGGCTTGGAATAGTTTTACAATAAATCCACATGTAAGGTCTGCCATGCTTGAGACCAATTTGGTAATTCACAGGGAAAAGTGCTCAAAACTGATGACAGGTCAATGTGGTTGAGAAGCTCTTAAAACAAACCTGATGATGTCAATATCATAGTCCAGTGATATAAAAAGAAGGAGTTACAGAAATCCATGCTGTTCAAACGAAATACAGTGAGCACTCTGCAATACGTGTCATTTGGAAGACATGTAACTGTGTTTAATTTTTTGTAAGCACATTTTCAAAAGTTAAAAGAACCAAGTAAAATGTATTTTGATAGCATACTGACCAACATTTCTAAAATGTCACTTAACATGTAACAAATATAAAAATTGATAAAAATATTATACTTTTTAATCAAATCTTCCCAAGTTGATGTATATTTTATACTTTATGCCACATTTCAATTCAGAATAGCCACATTTTAAGTGTTCAGTAGCCACACGTGAACACTGGCTGTCTTCTTGCATAGCACAGGTATAAAGAAAATAGATGACAATAGAGGGGACTCTCAAAAGTTCAGATTTTTAAAAAGAAATTATATAAAACAGAAAGAAAAGCATTGAACTTTATGATAGAGCAAATAAAAGCCTCAAATCTCAAACCTCAAACAAGCTTAAAGAGAAAAGCAAGTATCATTCATAGCTGGAAGAACTGAAACAGGGCAGATTCAATCATTGCATCAAAGATCAGGTTTCTTTTATGTTTTATTCCTCCATCTGTGTGTTGCCTTTATCTGAAAGTTGAATCTGGGCTGCAGTAGTCCTGCATGACCTATTTTGGTATAAGAATATTCAGAAGTAGAAGAAAGTGAACATCACTTTTGTGTGTCTCTCTTAGCATGAGAAAACTTTGCTGAGATTGCCCTCTACTCCCACAGGATTCTTCTCATATCTCATTGACTAGAGTTGAGCTGAAAGCCATTTCTTTTTAGTCACTGTCAAAGAGATGGATACTGAGGATTCCAACTCTGGGTAAGATGAAGTAGGCACTCTCTAACTTCTTCCCCACTGGGTGCAATAATAAAATTAAAACAAAATATATTGAACAAAATGCAAGTATCTACTCAAGGACTCTTTAAAAGTGAATAGCAGCAGGCAGATTTGGGAATGAGTTTGGTATTCAAATCAGTAGTGAATCAGTACTGAGTTTTCCTCAAGTTTTCCATAGCTTAGTCTCAAAGCAGCCCAACAGCTAGCTGCAGACAGTGGTATGGGTAGAGAAGCTTTACAAAACCCTCTAGCTCAAGCTCAAAGAGCAGAAGAGTCTACTGTTAGCAATGGTCATGGCAGCAGGAGCCCACAGTTACCTAAAAGTTAAGAAAGTAGCTTTTCTCTCTGACTAGAGGAACCATGATAGAAGAGTGTGGCAAGAATCCCCACTGATGCTTATCTTTCTAATACGTAGCCCTGGAGTTGAAAACATGTGACAGAACAGGTTAAGTCAAGCTTCAGCTCTCTAGATAGAGGATCGTAAAAGGGGACCTCAGGGAACCAAAAAGTACTAAAGAGATAGTAGAGAAAAGTTCAAAAAAGCACCTTTATAACTAAATGGAAAGAAATTCTGCATGATCCTACATTGGGCAATTAGGCAAAGCAGCATTAGATGTGACAACACAGGCAAATTTCATAAAAGGGGAAGATTAATAAATTAAGCTTTATCGAGTTTTAAACCTCCGCTCAGTGAAACACACTATTAAATAATGAAGAGAAGTTACAAACAGTTGTTTTAAACCATATACCTGACAAAGACATATTTGTAATATATAAGGAACAGTCAAAACTCAACAGAAAAATAATTCATTTTAAAAATTGGCCAAAGGCTTGTACAGACACTTTACCAAAGAGCACATGTTTAAAATAAATAAGTATATGACTCATCTGGCACATGAAAAATGTAATTCAAAATCAGAAAAGAATACTTGTGCACACTTACAAGAATGGCAAAAAAATAAAATGAAATTTTAAAAGATTAATAATGCCTTAAGCAGGCAAAGACACAGATACTTTGCCAACCTGCCAATATCAATGCAAAATACTTGGCAGCTTCTTTAGAGTTAAATAAATGCTTGCTTGCTATATAACATCAGTCTTACTTTTGGGTACTTATAATAGGGCAATATACACTCAGAAACTTGACCACAAATGTTTACTTCAGTTTTGTTATGATCCCCCCAAATTAGAGACAATTTAGATATTCAACAGGCAAATGAATTTTAAAAACGAATGAATACACAATAACTGATATTTATAATGAAATACTATTCATCAATAACAAAATATTGTTATAGACATCTTGTATGAATTTCAAAGGCATTCTTCTTAGTAAAAGAAACCTGCTCAAAAAATTACATACTGTATGATTCTATTTATATGACACCTTCAAAGAGACAAAATGTTAGATACAGACTAGATTGGTGCTTGCCAGGGGTCAGAGGGAAGGACCAACCTGTGACTATAAAGGGATAGCATAATGAAATGTTTTAGAAAGATGAAGGTATTCTTTATCCTGATTATAATGCTAGGAACATGAGTCTATATGTGTGTGGAAAATCGTGGTGCTGCATACTAAAAAAATTCAACTGTATAGTAATTTATTAATGGATTGGGTACATGAGTGCAGCATTATGGAAGGTAGGATGCACAAAAGAGTTAAGAATAATTAAACCAAATAGGAGTCCTTTTAGGAAGAAGGAGGCATGAATATTGAACAACCAACATGATTACCATATGCATGAAATAATGTATAAATGATTCTTAAAGAGTGACTAAGACCTTTTAGAAATCATGATTAAAGTTTGATATTGAACTGAGGTGTGTCAAACAAAATGTCCAAGCAAATTTGACTTTTTAAGAGTTATTTGGAGCAGAAACTAGGAAGCAATAGGCCCTCTGCTAAGAGCAGATGGTATAAGGTTAACAGATGACAGAGAGAACATGGAATTATCTAATTGCTATTATGACTCCATTTTATCCGTTAGGATGACCTTATGTAAGTGAAAATGGTGGTTCCAGAAACAGAATGTTCAAAATAATTCTATTTAATTTGAAAATACTATATGTATTTCATCTAAATATTATAACATTAATAACATAATATTACACATACATAATGTATATTAACTATACCTGCGTATAGAATATGAGGTGTAGGATTTTAATCTTGCTGCACCTGTATAATTCCCTAAATACTCTGCAGTTCACTCACATTATTTTTTTAAATAAAATAGAACAAACAAGTCATTTATAGATAACAAAAACAATGAAAGAAACTTTTAAAAATATAGGCAGTCTAAATGAAGTGGTTCCAAAGGAACACACAGACTTTTATTTTTAAAAAGTTACAATTACCTACAACCCCAGACCACTGCAAAACCTATTGGAGAATGGGAGACACTTAAAAGCAGTTCTAGTCTTCAAAAGCAAGTAAGTCAGATGCTGAAAAGTATAAGAAAATTCTATGCCTAATTATTGAAAGAACAGATTTGTAGAATTTAGAAAAGAAGTACTATGAAGACATGAGCTTAGGCTCGCTGAAAAGTAAGTCCTGGCAGACAAACTTCATTGCCTTTTCTGGAAAAGCTCTACTATGGAAAATGCCTGCTATGTCCTCAGACTTTCCCTCATCGACGCTTCTTCTCTCTGCTGCCAGACCCTCCATTTTATGGGAGGGACTATTCTGGTTCTTTCCCCTCTCTAAACACATTTACACATCCAGAAGCCAATTGCTTTCTCCCCCTAGACCCCACCCTACCTAGAATCTTCAGCAGTGCAGAAAATAGCACCTGTATCCTTCTACTACTGCTCAGGTCGAGCATCTTGGAGTGTTTCTTTCTTGGAGTCCTTTCTCTCTTACACACATTCCACATTAAAATCCATCAGCGAATAGAACTGGTTTCACCTTCCAGCTATATCAGGGATCCGACCACGTCTCACTACAGGTACTGCTCCCCTCACACCAAGTGCTGCTCACCTTCCTGTCTCACCTACAACAATCATAAGCTTCCACTCTAAGAAAATCCCTACTTCTGTTTTAAGCTGCCCTCCACAGTTACACAAGTCACGTAACTCCTCTGCTAAAGCCCTCCCATGGCCCTTCATGTCACTCTTCATGTCACATGGCACTAATAAGTGCCAAAGCCCTTATTGGTACTTTATCACAGCCTGAGATCCCTAATGAGATGCCTGGCCTTCTTTTCTTCCTGGGTTCTTCTTTGCTCATGGGCTCTAACCACATTGCCTTTGTTGGACCCTGTACCATCCAGCTACACCATTTGTGAGGCATTTGCAGTAACTGTCCCCTGCCCAGAATTGCTTCTCTGAATCCTTCATAGCTAGGGTGACCACACAAATTTTGGTGTGGCTGAAAGAGTCATCATTTGTACCTCTTGTCTCAAAATAACAGGCACAGTCTTTAAAGTGTCCCAGCTTGGATGAAGAGTTATGTGGTCACTCCTTCATCTCTTTTAAGTCTATTCAGTCTCACCTTCTCACTACTCTCTAACCACCTGATTTAAAGTTATAATCCTCAGTCCTTTCTTCCTTTCCTGTTTCATGTTACGGTATGTTGATATATTCTGTTACTTTATTACTTATTAAAACTTACTTCCTATTTAAATTCCAGGAAGTCAGATATCTTGCCTTCTTTATTTTTCGTACTATATCCCTAGCATACCTAAAATAAAGCGTTCATTGATGAAGGAGTGCATGAATGAGTGCCTAGAAACTTGCTCTCTCAGTAGAAAGTAAAATAACAATTCATCTTTGAGAACTCTGAGGGTAAGTGTCCTATAAAATATTGCTAGAAATCACATAATCCAAAATACTTCATTATTCACTTAAAGTAAAATTTATCCATGTAGCCGTGTAGTCTTAAAACATGTTGGGGTTTCAATTTAAATATTTCCTTGAATCAAATGAAGATTTTCATAAGCATAAATAATTATGTGGAATATATGGATATGCCAGGGTTTGTTTCATTGAAACATATTTAACTTTCTAAAGCAAAAAAAAAAGGGGGGGGTAGAAAGGAGAAATGTTTAGTGGAAGGATCCCTGAAATCTCACAGAAGTAAAGGAAATGCTAAAGGACCTTAGACAGCAGTTTCTGAGATCTGAGAGCCTAGGCACAGAATCCAAACAAAAACAAGGTTCTTTCTTTAGTCTTCTCTGCTATAACTTGGCCTTGATCCATCCTAACACAATATGATTGCAGCAGGAATTTCCCTCCAGCACCTGGCTGTCACGGAAGGAACAAACAGAAGGAAGGAGAAAGAGCAAAAAAAGAAAAGCAGAGATAGAAGAAGGCAGAGGAGGAAACTTGAGAAAGACTGAATCTTATTGACCTTAGTTTAAGTCATGTGCAATGTGAAGAAGGGAAAAAAATACTAGGGTTGGCTCAGTCCTCCACTCATCTCACTCCGCCCTAACCCTCAGCATTGCTAAGATCAGAAACGCTCATTTCTATCACAAAATAACGGCAACCTTTCCCCTATGAATGAGAAAGAGATATTCTTCAAAGAAACTGAGTTCTTTTCCCACAAGAAATGAGAAGTGCTGAGAAAACAAAAAATAGAAATCCCTTTCCATTCCTTTTTTATATTTTTAAACCCTCTGCACACAATGATACAACCTTTACAGAGACTAGTAAAGGTTTACAGAGACTAGAAAAAGTATGACTTTTTCTCTACATTGTCTCTCATTCAGCACTTGGATAAGCTCTTTGAGATTTTCCCACCCAGTAACCAATTTATTTTGCTTTAATAAGATATATTACCAAAATGTTGTACATCCCTTACTGCTCTTATCCTTTTTTCACTCTTAAATAATGATATATATTTTCAGTTTACGTATGGTGAATGTCAGAATATGACAGCTGTATTTGTTTTTCGCAATGCAAAGTGACTGATAATATCTCACAGACTGATTTATTTCCTTCTTTTCTATACACAATGATCTCACTATGCTATTTCAGCTTTAAAAATATAGATATCAGGATACCAGTTGTTTTAACTCTAGAGAACAGCTCTTTCTCATCAACCAACAATTTTACTTAAAAGAAGAAAAAGACACACAGAAAATAAGAAATATCTCTCAAGACTATAAAGTAAAATAACCAAACAAAAATTTTCCAATACTTCATAAGGTTTTGACAATACTGCAAAAAGATTTCTTCTGTTGAGTATAAGACATGGAAATTCTCACGAAAATTACAAAATGAAATCATTATTTCTCATAATTAGTTATGATTTTTGCCATCATATCATTGAGACAAAAAAGGCCATGCACATTTCCACTTAAATTTGTTGCATAGCTTGTGTCAAGAAAATGCTAGAAATTGAACTGAAATGTTTTGGATATAATAAAACAGAAAAATATTTTTGCATGAAGTTGTTTTGTGGTACTTCCACTGTGAAGGAAGCTAACAGATTTTTGTCTCCCTTTAGAAAATCATGCATGCTGGGCCCAAAGCATTGATTTATGCTGTG
Source organism: Hydrochoerus hydrochaeris (assembly GCA_004027455.1). Classification (NCBI taxonomy): domain Eukaryota; kingdom Metazoa; phylum Chordata; class Mammalia; order Rodentia; family Hydrochaeridae; genus Hydrochoerus; species Hydrochoerus hydrochaeris. The sequence goes on along the minus strand of PVLA01004999.1, from coordinate 85,748 downwards.
GCATAATATGTTTTCGACACAAAAAGTACTTGTCAAAATGCTAGATCAAAGGCAACTATTCTGAGTGTTTGAATGTGAGCAAAGAATATCTTAACTTTCATCAATCAATAATGCATCTGACATAAATAATGATTGAAAACTGACAGCTACAGAGATGTGATTTAGATGCTTCAAACTCCTGCAAATGAAATGGTGGGAAACATCAATTTTGTATTTTGCAGTAATTTTACTGTAATGTAATTGACTCTATTCATTGCAATAGGCATTATAATAACTGTATCAGTAATTGGTGAGTCATGTCATAAATAGCATCTCTAATTGAATACTTATTTTCATAGTCTAGCTACAATTCTGCCTCAAAATTGGGTTCGATTTGGCATTATAGAAGAATGATTTAATCTTTCATCTTCTGTCTGTCTCTTATGATCAATTTCACATTTAAAAATGCCTCCAAAAAAGAAAATATAAGTAATTATGGAGAATTTTTACTGGTAGTAGTCAACAAAAATGGTGACCATTAATGTTGGAAGACATGATTTGTCTGAAACCCAGAAGAAATATATTATATATTCATATAACTAGAGAAAAAAACATCTGTTTTAAGTGGATTTCCTTCAAAGACTTACTCTGCCTTGGGATTTTAAAACTTCCTACTTGCACACACTGGTGGAAATTCTGGGCTTTAATACGCCAGCGTCATTTGTATAGGAGGAGCTAAAAAAGGAATCAGTAGAGATGGCATCCTACTTTGACATGACTGTCCTGCCTACCCAGTACCCCTGAGTCTGTCTACCTTTACAAAGACAACTTTAACTCCCAGTTCTAGACATTTAAGGGCAAGATACCAGCATTGGCTCATCTATTGGGAGGACCACATGGCAGATGGCATCTAAAAACAGAAATGTGTATGAAAGGAAGAAATCATATCACATGCAGGAAGCCAGAAAGTAGTTCAGGAATCAGGTTCACTCTTAAAAAAACTCACTCAGAGGTCCCAAGAGAGCTACCCTGAGGCAGCTACTGCAATGAGATAAGGTCCTCCCACCAGTCTCACTTTCTAAAAGCTCTGTTTCCCTAACATTGCCATACTAAGGCCCGAGCCACCAAAATATGAACCTTGGGGACAAAAAGCCATGTACGATAGGCTATGGAACTACCAAGAGGTGCAGTGAAACCCTTAGGTGATGGGGCCCAGTGAAAGGTAGGAGGTGAGATCACTGGTGGTGTGCCCTTGGAATATAAGTAGGACCCTGTCCCCTTCCTCTCTATCTGTCTTTGACTGTCTTTATCTCTCTCTTTCCTTCCCACCTTGCCTCCCTCCTTCTCTCCATCCTGCCTTCTCCCTTTCTCTACTCCTTTTTCCTGGCTACCATGAAGAGAAGAGCTCATTGTGCCACATACTTCATCCCTACCTGCCATGAGGCCTGCAGTCATTATCTGCTATACATTCCCACAATGACCCAAAAGCAATGAGCCAAATGCCCTTGGACTGAAACTCTAAAACCATGAGCCAAAATAAAATTTTCTTCTTCATAGATTGATTATCATGGGTGTTTTGTTTCAGTAATAGAAATCTGACTAAAACTCATGTACTTGGTTTCTGGTGCTCCACAGTGTAAGATTTTCAAAAGATACATGAACAGTGAATGAAGCCTAAATAACATTCTGGCATGAAAGCCATCTGACCTACAGCTGTAAACAAAGCCATCACAGGCTAGCCATGCCATAATTAACCTAAGGACCTGAGTAAGACAATTATATGCTTTCTTTCACTGAGTTTAGGAATAGTTTGTTAAGCCACAGTAAACTGATACAGACAGGGAGCCTTAGCTAATGTAGTTAAGGGTACAGAATACAAGGTCACACTCTTTTAAATCTAATCTTCAGCTTATTAGATGTGTTTCCTTGCTCAAGTTAAGTCCATGACTCAGTTCTCTCATTTATAAAATGGGATAGTAATGGTATGTTTCGTGCAGTTAGTATTTATGAAGTGCTTAGAATTTTTCTGTATTAGCCTCAGTAACAGTATATGATGGATAAATAAAATAAATATCATTAAGTCATTAAAATGCCAGCTAAGGTCCCCATCAAGGACACGACAATTTCTGTATTAGTTGCTTCTTCCAGATAGTGCTTGATTCTCCAGAGACAGTCTTCCCTGTAATCAAGAATCTGTGCTGCATAATGTTTGAGATTTCCATATGTTGAAAACTTCCTCGCAGTGAATCACATAACTTGGGTTTGAGTTTTTGTTTCATCATCTAAATATTGTTCCATGTACCAATTTTCTATATCCTCAATAAAACTCTTCTTAGCTTTGCAGAGTTGCATTATATTGAATGCTTCATAAAAAACATTCCAGTACAATGGATAATGCATTAAAAACATGTAGTTTTAGTTATCCTTAATTTGGGCAAACAACACTGCAAACTATGTCACTTTTAGCTTTAGAAATGAATTTTGACTTCAAAGCATTGCTTACCAAAAAGTGAAAACTTCTGTTCTATTTAAGGAAAAATAGATTTTTAAGAAAAAAAGGACACAAAATACAAATGAAAATAACACTACAACATTTGTCTCTTCGGCCACCACAAATCCTCTTAGCTTTAGTTTCACTTTTCTCTGATGTGTCAATACGATACGAATCAGGACAATCATAAAAATGACTCCTGTTATTACGTCTCTGTTATCTGCACTATTTTTATGTAAATAGTGTTGTCTACACTTTCTATTTACTAACAATATTTCTGTTATGCATCAAAAGAACCCTCAGATCACATTCATTTCAATAGCAATTTCATTTGAAAGGTAAGATGTGGATTGTGTGAAACACTAAGCCATAATATGTGTGTGTCTTTTACATGAAAATAACCTTAATTTCCCTGTTGGACTGAGAAAAGAAATAAAAAGAGTGATTGCTATAAATCAGGAAAAATTCATAACTTGCTGGAGGTGTAACAGCTGTTGATTTAAGGTTCGCATCTCTGATAGCATGATGCTGCTGGGAAGATAACATCTTTTTGACAAAACTGTGAACATAAAAATTACAAGGCTTTAGTCAACATTCAAATATTTCTCTATATCACTAGCAGAAAAAAATATTTCCTTTATTCATTTATGCTAAAATGTTTGAAATATATCTCATCAGCAAGTTTAACATTAAAGTTAGTGTTTTCTTGTTTGGGTCTACAGTAGGGTTATCATTGCACAAATAAAACTAACTTAAATTATCCTCAGTTTAGAGAGATGATCTACTATTATTATGTACAGGAGTTCCTACCATAGGTAATACACATTCAGAATTGAACATTCACTTGGGATATTATTCATTTTTTTATTATCAGCTAGAAGTAGGTGATTGAAAAATTGGGTGACAAAACAAAGCAAGTCTTGCACTGACTGGAGAAAATATCTCCAAAGTGGAATCTGGAAAATATGTGAAAGAAAATAACTTTGCCAAGCACTTAGAAGCAATTGCAATTTTTTTATTTATCAAGAGCCTGCCTCATTGCTGTATGTCTTCTTGCACTTTGACTCACAAACTATGAAATTTTATGCTGAGCTTTCATGTTTCTTATTCAACAGTGAATACACTGAAAATGTCACCAACAAATGTACTGAGAGTAACACTAAGAACCTTGTCTCCTCACACACAAAACTCAATGTATTTCCTTTCTTCTATGATATGCACTTACCTTAAAAATAGAGTCAGATTTGCTTACTATTAAATGTTTGCCTTTCCTGTTTGTTTCCCCTAATACCCATCTGCAGTGTCACTGTAATCCACATGTGCACCAGCCTTCTACCATCTTGAACCACTTTTTCTTTCAATGTGCAGCTACGACGAATGGACTCCTCATGCCACAGTCTTCAGGACTATATACCCCTTTCAGCCACCTTGATAACTGAGACACAGTTTCTTGGTATTCTTCTGCGTACTTGTCATTCTTTCTCTTGCCAAATTCGTGATCCCTAACCATGGTTAGGTTTCTTCTCCCATGTCTACCACCTTCTCTTTGTATCATTTCATTCCAAATTGAACACAAGCCACTGGCTATTATCCAAAGTATCATTAGCAAAGGTCATGTGTTTAACAGTATTATTGGAAGTTTAAAGAAAATGGAAAACAGTTTTAAATTGAAAACTGCACATCACTTCTCATTTACTTTTTTATTCACCCAACAAATATTTATTAAGTACCTACCATGGATAGGCACCGTTCAAGATCAAGGAGATAAAGCAATAAAAAAAACAGATAAAGCCCCTTGCTCTTGTAGAGCTCTCAGTCTATTTATGGTGGAGAGATAATAAACATAAATGAGCAAAGTATATAATTTAGAGAGTGATCTTATCAAGAAAAATAAAGCAGAAAACACAGAGGGATTGTAGGAGGGTTATAAATTCAAGTAGAGTGGTAGAAGGAAGATTTACTGCCTTGTAGGAACATATACAAAGCACACAGAAAATAAGGGAGAAAAGCAGGGGGATTTGTTTGTAAGGAGCAGTTTATGTAAAGGAATTAGCAATGCAAAGGCCCTGAGATTTCAGCCTCCCTAGAACATTAGGAGTTATACCAAGGAGGATCTACAGTGTAAGTCACTGTGTTTATTGTGACCCTTCTCCTCATGCCAGGGTCAATTATTAACTGTGTTTCCTTGGTTTCTATATTTCTGGTTCCATGTTATCTGGACCACACTTACTAGAGTGGCTGCCCCTCCAGGCTAACTAAGTTTTAGAAACAGCAAACTGCCTGCAGAACCCAGAAGGTATTTTTCTTATGCAAAGTAACTAAGCCACCATGTCCCTACTCAGAAGCACCTCTTCTGAGGTTTGCACACCTGGAGATAGTATTTGCCTACCTTGATCTCCCTAGGGTCAGGTACTAGACAACTAGGAACCATCATGATAGCCCAGAGCCTATAGAAATTATTCCCACTCTCCAGTCCAAAGTCTGTTTGCTGCTTACCCTGACCTGCTCATTCCTTTCCGTGAAAACAACACTAAAGGCTTTAGTCGTGCTTGCCCCTACTTTCATGTCTCCTGAGGGACCCTAATATCTCTCCCCATGGCCCTATGTGGTGCTGCAGGAATAACAAATTCTTTTCAGGCCAGTCATCTCTTCTCTAAGCAGGATGTCCACTAAAGAAGTGAGAAAGTCCAGCTAAATATATCCTGACCAGATCTTGTGCCTGAAGAAAGTTTACAGTACTTTTAGGATTAACCATGTACAGACCATAGTAAATTGGCTTCCTTAGAGTTTCTATGTCCTTCGTTGCCCAGATTCAAAGAAAACCAAATGCCTTATTTGAAAAGGCAGAAGTAGCTAAGGCAGGAATGACCTCATGTACCATCCTTAACTGTGGCTGGAAATTTAATGAGTTGAATTACCTAACCTGGTCCAGCATAGAACTCCACTAAGATCTGTTTCTCCAGAAGTGGGTAAGGTGGGAGACTTCCTTGGGCAAAAATAATTTTATAAATGTTGCATAATGTACATTACAACCTTGGAGAGTGATGAGGTATGTTAGAGTGTGGTAACTGCACAATTTTAATAGAAAAAAAGTAGATTTATATTGGAATCTATAAGAACCCAATCTCAAATTTTATAACTATCTCAATGACTGAGGAAAAATAAAACATTTTCCCTGAATATTTTATATATGTTTTGATGTTATTTTTAATTTCCATGCTTGTCTTTTATTGCTAAATAGATATAAATACTTAAAATTGTTTTATGAAAAGAGTTAAAATTCTTAATTGACTAAATTTCTGCATGGTATGTCAATTAACTCTACAGAAACAACATAGTCTGATTTCCAAGTATTGATAAATGTCCAGATTCCAAAAAGTGACAGTATCGTTTCTGTTACCACTTTATTTTCAGTTTATGGAAATTCATGCACCTAGTCAATTAATTTCTATAAAGTAATGAAAACAGAACCTTGATTCATGGTAACAGTATGTTTACCTTAAAAACATTTTGTGCTACTGGAAGGAAAAGGCTTACCTATCAGTTAACACACTGCCATAATATTTGGTTTATAAGCTGTGGTCATTTAGTAGGCACAACCAGTTTTGAGAAGTATATTTGAAGGACAGGTAGAATTTTACAGTAAGGAAAGTAGAGAGAAAATCCATTTTCTACCCTGAGAAGGCCAAAGGTCTTTCTGCCAAGGTGGCCTGAGAGCTTTGGCAAGCAACCACTCTGGGGAAAGCTTAAGGATCTTTGTGGGAAGTCCCGGAATTCATTGAAATATTGATGTACAATGCCATCATAAAATGTTACAATCTAGTGGTAGCAACTGCAAATTATAGCTCTTTTCCCTGAATGAGAAATATTTTGGATATGTGACTAAACAATTTACTTCTATCTGCAGCTTTTATATAATTGTGAATTTCCATATTGTGAATGAATTAGATATGATGAGATTGATAAATTAGAAAGCATGTTTAGCAAAACACAGATTATTGGTTATATTAGAATTAGGCTTGGTTGCCAACACATTCATGTAAGAAATAAATGGGGAAGCAACTGTTACAACAGCTGCTTTCTTCACCATAATAGAAGTAATAAGGGTGATAAGAATGTATGGGATCACTGTGCTAATGGTACAGTTCATGGTAATGAGAAAACGAAGGTCATTAGTAATGGTCAAAAACTAGATGAAAACTAAGGCAATATTTATTAAAATTTCTACAGGAAATAAAATTTTATTTCTGCAATTTTTCAGTCTTTGGAAGGTTTTGTTACATATTTGCAGGCACAATCACTTTTATAACAAAAATTATCATAACTTATGGTTTTCTAAGGAATAAAACTATCAGAACTTTTGCAATCAGCAAAACAATCTCTCATGACACACCAGGCCATCTTGTCAGCACACTGACAAGCACACAACATTTACGTCATTTCTCCTATTGAAAAATTCTCCTTTTTTCACCGCTCTTAAAATGCATGCTAACACCTAACATCTGAGAAGTTAATTCTGTCCTGTACCATTGTATCAATATCTCACCCTTTTAGTCTTATTACTTCTCATTGTCTTCAGGGACCAACTATTCCTTCAGAGACTATTTGGGACATTTTCACGTTCCTCTTCTCCCGGTCTTACATGGCTACTAAATCTGGTCTCCTTAATTTTTATTTATGTGATTATTTCACATTATATGCCACTATACATAGTTAAGCTCATTTTAACCAAAATATTAAGTAGGCATTCATAAGACATAAAATAAATGATTTAGATAAAGTCAAGATATATCACATCTACTGAACCCTCTTCCCCCTTCATCCTCTGTATAATTTGATGTCAGGAATGCCATGGTGCATGTCTGGTATGATCTGCTCGCTATAGATCTCCATATTGTCTATCATCCAGATACTCACTACATTCCTGATGCATCGATCAGAATTTTTTATTAACATCCTCCCTGATGTTTTATTAAGAAGTTAAGAAAATAATGATTAGGAGGGTTTGTTTCTGTTTCTTCTTATTAATTTCTTTATTTTTTCCATTGTTTTTGAAATGCATGGCCATTGCCTCAATCCCAAGAAATATTTCCCAGTGGAAATGCAAATGCAGTGGGTAATCTTCCCAGTAACTAAGGATGCTTTATTTATTTATTTATTTATTTATTTATTTTTGAGAATCAGCTTAATTGCTGTTTCATGTATTCATTTTTAGACGGAGTTCAAATGGTTTATTAATCTTAGGTACTACTTTCATTTTTTAGATTAATTATTCCCTCATAGAACTGTAAGAAAAAGCTGCAGTTTCTGAATTGTTTGCCAGTTCAATCAGAGGTCATTTGTCTGTTGCCCATTTTAGAGTACTTTTAAATACTTTAAAAACATTCCATGACATACCAATTATGCCAGCCCTAGTATATTTAAATGATGATTCTATTTGTCACTCGCTTGTACTCTTCATGACAGTAAGTCAAATAATTACTAGCTGGCCTCTAGAAATTCACAAGTAAGCCAATGGAGGCTCACTGTATGTTTATTTTACATGATAAGCTAAAAGTCATGACTGGAATTTCTACTAATCAGAAATACCTTCTGTTGTACTAATAGAGCATATTTATCAATATAATTATCAATTCTGATCAATGAAGTTAAAATTAATCGTGCCTATTTTCCCACAAAATAAGATTGTTTCCACACTTCCATATATATAGGAGCTTAAATGAAATGAAGATATCTAGAAATCTAGATTATTAAGAAATAACTCTAAATTCTTTTAGAAAGTCTCAGGAGTAGAAATGGTAGATCACACATGCTAATGTATTCAATTTCTTGTACCAAAAATGCTAAGAATTTTGCTTGTTCTTATTATATCAAATAAAATCTACTTCTGGATCTCTGTTTTCCATGGTCAGCAATGTAAATTATTTTCAGTGGTTCCTTTCTACTCTCAGAGTTTTAGGAAGACTACTGAGTTTACCGGATCCTGAGTAAATAGATGAGACCTCCTGCTCACAGTTGAGATGTTTATCACGCCTATGCACGTGCAAAGGTGATTGCCTCTAGGGGTAGTTTCCCTACCATCCTGGGGTAGTCATGTCATTTAGGGATTATGCCACCTCTTAATATCCCAGCCAAACAATCAGCCTCTGGTTCCTTCGCTGAGAAATTCTCCTCTATCCTGAAATATTAAAATATCTCCTCTCTCTGGCCATTTTTCATGGCACATCATGAAGTACTGAGCAAAAGGACAACCATATCTTAAACCTACAATCACACACAAAAAATTTTCATTTTCCTGGCTTCCTTAGGAAAGTAACAATTTATCTCCCACATCCTAAGGAGAATGGCATACTCTTTATAAAAGAAGAAAATAATGCATTTATGTTTTATATGTCACTACATTAAATGCTGAATAGCTCACCTTTTGCACAAGGAACCCAACACGATGCTTAATTTCCAAAACAGGATGAAAAACTTTGGAATAAATTTTAGTGTCTGTACTTAAAGCTAACTCGTGCTTCCACCCATTATCCATTCTTATTTCTTGGCTTTTTTTTTTTCTCTTTTCACTGGTTTTTCTTTAACTTTCAAGACAGAGATTAATTAATGCTACATAGAAAGTAGATGGCTTCATGTTTTTAATGAATGATAAATTCTTATATGTAATAGAGATAAGCAACTCACTTGGCCAGAGGGTATGCTACCTATGAGGCTAATGTTGCAGATTCACTTCTTATCTGAGCCAATTAACTTCAACTACAAACTTTCCTAAAAAACTGTGTCAGTAACTATAGCCAGCAGAGTAATTCAGCATGATTACTGGAAAACAATTTGAGAGAATATGTCCTGACAGTTGGTCAACTGCATCATTTTAGTATATGACAGACAGAATGCTATTATATTATTATTTGCTAGAAATAAGTGTATTTCATTGTATAACTTCTTACAGAATTAAGACTTTCTAATGCATGAAATATAGGAAGGTTGACTTAGGTTCAGTGCAAATAGAGTTTGTGCCACTAATACCAACATAAATTTAAAATTACTCATACTCAATAGTAACAAATAAAATAAGCATTGGAATTTAAATATGAAATGCTGAATGCCATAAAGATTTTAGAGCAGAGAGAAATATGGCATAAACTTATTATGTGTAGCTGTTTTAGCGACAGATATGACTAATAATCACATCATTGAGAATGTTTATAACTCACTTTAATATTTTAGGATACATATGCAAATATGACTATAGAATACATATGCTACAAAATGCTCATTAGTATGAAGCCATAGCCTAGCAGTTACTTTTGTTGTTATTGTAGTATAGCTTGTTGATTGCTGTCTTTGCCTGAGAAATTCATGAGGGCATTCCAGGGGGTTCAGCAGGGCAAAGAACACCTACAGAGAACCTGCCGTTTTGTTAAGGATGCAGAACTTAATTACCATACTGAAAAAGTAATCTCTCTCTACACTGTTCTATAGGAGAGCCATTATATAACATTAGGGATTTGGCACAAGAAGGGAGAGAGTATAGCATGGGTTTAGCCTATAATATTTAAACTTGAAATACTAAACTATTTTGTGCCAGTGGCAAAAAAATTATTTAAAATACAGATACATTTTAGTAACTGTTTTGAGTCTGTACAGAAAGCAATAAAAGAAAAAAAGAATATAAAATAGAATGAAAATCAAGAATGGAATTAGTTCATGCAAAGTGTTCTATGCCATTCCATCAACTTGCCAGGCACAGGTCAAAAATTTGACTTTAATCTTTTTTGTTCCCGACACAGAAAGGGAAACTCGATTAGATATATGATTCAGAATGAATGATACCCAGGGGAACCTGAAGTATTCCAGCACTGAGTCAGGAATACAGGTACCCCATTAGTTTATGTGAACAATATCTTCTACATTATATCTGTAGGAAATACAGAAAGTTTATGTTAAGCTAGTGATATTACGCTAAATTTCAATTTAACAAAAACAGTTCTCACTGGAATGTACTAATGATATGTTCTAGCTTAATTTTTTAAAAAAATTAAATGTTCAGTTTTTTAAAAGGAAGAAAGCCCTTTTGGTAACATTCTGCAAACTTTGAGAGGTTTTGTTGTTGCTATTATTCTGTTTGCTGGGCCTGATAGGTATTTGATAGGAAAGAGACTGCGGCACCAAACGTCCTGCAATACTCAAGAGATACGACTTGTAATCGTACCACTGACAACATTTACAACTCACTTTAACATTTTAGGATGCCCAGTGAAGAGTTTGCTTCAAGCTTCCATAACTTCACCATGTTCTGTCAGATATTCAAATGCTTCGACTTGTGGTGCATCTCAAAACACAACATGTGTTTTTGGTGTTACTTCGTTACTGACACAATCTATGACAGAAGGTACAGTTTCTTTCTATATTATGTTTATAAATAAAACTAGTTCATAATTCACAGACTTCTCCATTGTGACAGTTTATAGTTTTCCATGGCATTTTTCTGCACCTTTTGAGTAAGGTTCTTTCCTTCTCCTCTGCTCATTTATATACAAATCAGATTATTACTGTGTATCATTCCATTAGTTTTAATTAGGGTACACTCATACCTCAACCCTTTAATTCCCCTTCCTATGTACAAAATAACTTCTGACTTTTTAAAAGTAAACATAAGTATTCATCATAAGTAATTATAAGCATTTGGCTATTTATGTTTTCTAGTGTAATCTTTCCTGAGCACTTGGGTATTAATATGAATTGCATATTAGCTTATCATAAACCATATTTTTTAGTTTATGGTCACAGGATTATATTGTTACTCTAAAATTATATCCATTTTAGGTTAAAATATATTATTTTATGATATTTTATTATCTGAGTTTCTTTTCATGATTTTCAAACAAGAAGTAATAACATTTGTTATCAAAAGAGGATATTAAATAGGATTGGGGAGTTGGGGGAAGAGCTGACAGGGAAGACTGACTTGCATCTAACTTTCTGAGTGTGCAACCACCTGTGTGAAATACTGATTGATCTATAGCTGTGCCTCCATAGATAAAGACAAAAAGAGTAAAGTGGTCAAATCGGGGAAGGGTGTGGGCTAGCCTGTACCACTACCATTTGAAGTGAGAAAGACATAAGTACCCCTGAGTTTCCATGGGAAGGACACCAGAGATGAATCAGAGGGACTTCCTGCCTCACAAGGAATCTTCACAGTGAGAGGTAGGAGATACCACTGCAGCCCAAGATCAATAAAACTTAGAAGAGGGATGTCAGGGATGAGGAAATCATGAATCTCGCATGGATCCCCTGAAGTATAAGCACATATACCCTATCAAAGGTAAGATCTTGGGTGCCTCTAATACAAGGGCAATGAACCATAAGGGACAACAATAACAATGGGATTTTAAGAGATAATTCCCTTACCTGACCTCAAAACCTTATCTTACCTCAACAGCCCAATGGATACAATAACCAAGAAAAGAGGGTAAGGAAAATAAAAGTCTCTGTCCCCTTTCCTAGTAAAGCTTTCCTCCTGGTCAAGTTATAGGTTAGGTAATTCTTCAAGTTGGAGATAAGACAAAATCCTTAAACTGAACTTCATGCACCTGGAAGGAAGCATGAAACAGTGGAATCTGTCTGAGGCTGAAAAGGGACAATTCAACTGTATACGTTAGAAATCAGTTTTTTGGGGGAAAGTAAGATCTTTTTATGTACATCCCACTAACTTTATACTGCTGAATATGCTGATTAAAATAGAGATAGGTCAGTATGTAGATAGATAAGCAGATAGATATAGATCAATTTTATTAGGTTGTAGGTCTGTGACTTAAGGTTAGAATCATTCATCCTTTTAAAAAATGGACCTAAATAATGAATATCACTACCTAAGCAGACAAGACCATAATCTTACATCAATATAAAGAGAGGACCAGAGCTCATGATTCAGAGTTATTCTTGAACAATAATGGGGAAAGATGCTCTTCTCTGCCACCTTATCTGGTATGAGATTTAAGCCAACTGTGATTAAATAAGCTCTACCAATCGAAGTATACTGGGTGCTGCAAAGTTCAGAGTTACAGAACCAGAAAAAATAAATAAATCTCCAGACGCTCTTCTCCACGATGCGAAATATTAAATTTGATGAGGTCTCCTGTTTCTCAGGTCCCTACACTGAGGTGATGGGGAGGTTTTGATCGGATGGCAGCTTTCACCATACAGAGATGAGGGCCAGTCACCGTCACTATGGGGCGGTAGGGACAGAATTTATCTTAGATTTTCAACAGCTCATTGATAGAAGGTAAAAGAAGTTTCATCCTTAGCACCTGGGGCAGAATTTTTTAAAAGAAATCAAAAAGCAACAAATTAGTTTTTGTAGTAGCCTTCCCAAGCAAACCTCAAGACAACCTTGCCACTCTACCAGTGCAGTGCTGAGATGCCCACAGCCTGAAAATCCTTCCTTTTTCTCTTCAGCTTGCTGCTTTCTCTAGGCCAAATATATATACAGATGGAGTGTGTAGCACAACTCTGAAAAAGGATTTAGCTCATGGAAAAGGATTCTTTCTACTGAGCCCAAGCATCTACCTAAAAGGTAAAAGAACGAAAGGAACAAATGCTATAATCTAGAATGGGGATTCCAAAATGTGGTTCTAATTACACTAATATCTGTATCAGCTTGGAACTTAGTAAAAATGCAGTTTCTTTTCCGCCTCTGCTAAACACAGTGCCAGAAACTAGGGTAGAACCCTAGTTTCATGTCTTAAGAAACCCTTTAGGTGATTGTGATGCACACCAACACTTGAAAATCATTGGTCTTAGATGATGGCTGTCAGGGAACACAGAAAGAGGGAAATTTTCTCTCAAAAGAAACCCAAGACTTTCCAGTCAGCAACATGTGATATAGTGACTGTATTTTCCAAAGATAGCTGAATAGTACTACAGCATGGATGGGATTTCTACCTGCCAAAACTCATATTGAAGTATAATTGTCAATGTAAGGGTATTGAGAAGCAGATGGGTCGTTAAGAGGCAAAGGGTCATGAAGGGTTCTGTATTTCCCCTGAGAGTGGGATAGTTATGAGAGTGAACTCTTATAAAGCATCCAGACCCTTTGTTCCTTCCTGTCCCACCACCTGCACTTGCTTCCCTTTCCACAAACTTCCTTGTTATGATGTAGCAGGAGACCCTGGCTGGATGTGGTGTCCAATATTAAACTTCTAGCTTCAGAACCATGAGCCACAGTAAAACACTTTCCTTCATAAGTTATCCAGTCACAGGTCTTCTCTGAAGGAACAGAAAGTGTAGTAAGACAAATAATATCTCTCCTTTCAACATGTTCTTCTTACAATGATTATTGACAGGAAACCCATTGGGAAAGTGGGTCTATCTCCCTTTCCTTGAATCTAGACCGGGTTCTCCATCAGCATTAACCCACAAAATGGGGCAGATATGATGCGGGTTACTTCCATTGATCACACAAAAAAAGGCAACTTAGTTTCTGCCTTGCCTGCTGTAGTATTTGCTTTTCAATGCTGTGAGGAAGCCTCAAACTGGCCCATGAGAAGAGGCCCTAAAACTCCATACGAACAGACTGACATGGCACAAAGAGAGATGTTTGAACAGATCCCAGCTGCTCCAATGCACTGCCGTTCCAACTCCAGCCACCATGCTTTGACTGCATCTGTATGAGTGATTGTGAGCCAGACCCAACCATCTGGGACCATCTCAAATTCCCGACTCATGGGGACTGTGAGAGATAATATGGGTACTGTTGTTTTACACCACTAATAGTAGGTAGCTGAACATATGGTGTTCTGGTAATCTAACCTTGGCTTTTATTTCCAAATGCAGTTAGTCATCCTATGCCATTTATGAAATAATCCCTTTCTTTGTTCATTTAAAATGCTACACTTGCTATATTAAAGATTTTTAGAGTGTTTGGTCAGTTTCATGACATTATTCCTCTGAACTGCATATCTGTGTAGCCCTGAAACTTTTCTACACTATTTTAAATAGAACTCTGTAATACAGCTTCACCTTAAGTAGGACTATTCCCATCCTGGATTGCCTTGTCCAATATTATTGTATCTAGTCTACCGGATGAATTTAAGAATAATTTTCAAGATCAAAAAGACCACTGAAATCATACTAAGTTTATCTTTAAGCATTTAGCTAGTTTTATAATATTAGATATACTGAGGGTTTGATAAATTTCTCCACATAGTTAAATTTCCTTTCATTTTATTCAGTAATTCTTTGTATTCGTTGTTTACATAACCTTGAGGATTTCTTGATAAATTTATTCCCACACATTTTATATTTCTGTTTTTAGTGCTATTGGATTTAATTATCCTTTATTTATACATACATATGTACACATTTGCACACACACTTTTTCTAATTGGAAAACTGAAGTATTATTGGTTTATTACTACCTTACAAAACTCTTAAGTAATCTTAACAGCATTTCTCTTCACTTTCACAAACTAGATAGATTTTTTTCCAAGTAGATAATCACATATTCTGCAAATGAATACAATTTTGCTGATTCCTTTTCCATTTTTATGCCCCATTTCTTTATCCCGTTTTGTTATATTGGCTAAAAATTTCAGAAAAATATTATACACACACACACACACATATGGACCTCTATATATACATGGATCTTTTTCTTTTAAACTCTTAGAGACAAACTCACCCAAAAAGAACATTCATAATAACAAAAGCAATCAAGAAGACTCACAAAAGATCAGAAATATCCAGTGGCACTCCTTGGTAAAAGAGAAGTCAAGCCAAGAGATGTACAAAATTGGAGTCAAACTGAAAATTAGAAAATTAGATAGGATGCTATGTACGGGAGTAAATCTAGTCTATGATTCTGCATTAAATGTCATCAAAAAATTCAGCAAAATTGTTTGAGAAGAAAAGAGAAATGTAATCTAAAGAATTTCTGAGTAGGAATTTGGAGTATGTGCAGCCAAAGGAGATAATCTAAGTCAACAAGTTTAGAACTGAAGCATCTATAGGGAAGAGCAAGCATTCTGATTAGGACAGAGTAAAAAACAGGAAAAAACAGAGTAATACCCTAGAGAATGCAGAAATTCCAGGCCAACAACACAAACAGCAAGAGTAATTAACATGAAAGGGTAAGCGCCACGTGCCAGGCATGGCCTCTAGCATATTACAAGTAGTATCTCTAAAACACAGCTACAAGTTTAGACTGTTTTTCCAGTTGCTGAAGTCAAAGTCAGTTTTATCACAAAAGGGTAACATGACTGAAGCAAACTTTAGAAGAGCAACTTGATTCAAACCTTCAGGATTGAAGAGAGGGACTCTCAAGACCACCAAAAGCATTTGAGAGGCTTTCTAGAAGACATAATCAACATTGCATAAGGCTTCTTCTCTGTAGACTCACCACACAGCCTCTCCACAACACAAGCTAAACTACTCAACTACCCTAAACTGAACTGCAGACCCACAGACACCCTTCAAATACCCATGCCTTCTCATATGCCATTTTTATATGTTCTTGGAAGATCCTATCTTTTCCCTTGTGAATCTTAACCTATTCCAGGCTTCATTGATTATTTCATTCTGTAAGCAACAGTGTTTCAAGACCTCTAGAGGAGTAGCTATCATTTTATAATTAATGTTTAAAATTAAAATCTTGTTAGTCTGGAAACCAGCACCATTCACAGGCTGCCACCAGACTGGGAACAGCCAGACCCAAGCCTCTCCTCGTGAGAAGCACCATTCCTACACTGGGGAGGAGAGAGAGCAGGGCCACACCAGGAAGCAAATCCAGTCTGGGAACCAGTGCTATGTGTGGGCCACCACTGGATTGGGAACAGCCAGACCCCAGCCCCTTCTGGCATGCAGGCTGGCAAATAAGAAGTACCAATCCCCCCACATCACCACCACCAAATGACCGGTTTATCAGGAGAAACAAAGGCTGTGATGATAGTTATGGAGGTGAAATGCAATTGGATGCCTGTGATGCTTTGGAGTTTCACTGACCTTGCAGGTCTAGGGCCAGTGGTCTGATCATGGGTTCAGAGGATAATGGTACACAGTGTGGGATCTAGGGGAGATCTCCTGAGGGGTGCAGCCATTGTTAATTCCTTATGGTCTTCTTTTGAAGTCCTATATCATTTCCATTGTTTTGGGTTTTATTCTCTTTTGTTTTGTTTGATTATGTTAAATCTGATGGCATTAGCAGCGATTTCAAAGATAGTAGGATATATTATGGTAGCACTTTTGGATTTACTATTGGTTTGTTTTGAAGTCTTTATTGCATTCACTGATTTGTTTTTATTATTTCTATTCTATTCTGTACTATTTGTGTACTATTTGATTTTTACTATGTCCAAAGTTAACTGCAGCTATTTTGAAGACATCAAAAGGCATTATGGTACCTATTACTGATTTTGTAATGTTTTGAAGTCCTGTGTCTCTTACACTGGTTTGTTTTGATTGGTTTTATTCTGTTTTATACTCTTTAAAGTAAAATAAATTTTTTAAAAATCTTTCTTATCATCAGGTTATAAGTGATTTGTGGAAGAGGCCTTTGTCTTGTTTATATTTCCATGATCAAGTACACCATCCCAGCAGATCCCCAGTGAATGAATATGTAAAACCAAGATGGAGAAAATGACTACAGACTAACAGGGAAGACCAGAGGCTATATTTGATACAATGCAGTTTTGTAGATACATTTCCTTGTTTCCTTCTAGCAACAGTCCTATCATGTGGATCTCAGGGTGGGGGATGTAATAAATGATTGGTTCCAAGGTGGGAAGGCACATAACCCAGGCTAAGCCAATAGAAATCCTTCCCTGAAAATGACTTTTACTGTAGCTGTGTAGAAAATTTCTTGTCTCTTGACAGTCAGGTGAAAAGTTGTATGAGTTACTACAATGTGGATTTTTGGAAGATAAGGACATTTTCAGTCTTCTTTATAATAGAACAGTGATGAGCCCACAAAAAGACTTGAAAAATACATGTCACATGAAGTACTCCACTCCTTCCAGCAGCTACATTCTCATTCATAGTTGGGATTTTGGTTACTCAAAAATATTAGAGTCCTAATAGTAAGAGAAACCAAGCCAGTAGTGGTTAAGGAGCACTCCTGTAATTTTAGCTTCTTGGAAGGCTGAGGCAAAAAAAAAAAAATTGCAAATTCAAGACCACTCTGGGTAATTTAGAAAAACCTCATCTAAAAATAAAACAGTTAAAAAGTGGGTTAAGGATCTATCTTAGCAGTCTCTGAGTTAAATCCTCAGTACCAAAAAAAGAAAGTATGAGAGAGAAAAAGAAGAGACAGAGAGGGAAAAGGAAACATAGGGGGAGAGAGAGAGACAGACAGAGAGACAGAGACAGTCAGAGATCATTTTATTACATTATTATAGAGAGATCATTATATTATAGTATTTTATTATGTTTTTTACCAAAATTTACAAAGAAAAATAACACAAAAACAACTGCTAGCTACTACTACCATCATGTTTTAATAAAACAAGCTAGGAAAGATTAATTTCATAACAAAAGAATATTTCTACATTTCATTCTTTTGATTTGTAAAAAAATTCATTTCATTGTCACTGTTCACTTATTTCTCTGGTATCTCAAGAAACATGTTGAATTTGAACCAATTTGTGAACCTAGGGCAAAAGAAGGTATAATGGATTGAGTGGCAGCTCCCCAAAAGATATGTCCAAATCCTTGCCATACATACTTGTGATTTTAACGTTATTTGGAAAAAAGAGTCTTTGCTCATATAGTTACATTGGAAATATCAAGATGAATCTTTCTGGATTTGGGGTGGCCCTAAATTTAACGGCAGGTGACCTTACAAGAAAAAGACAGAGGGAGATTTGAGACAGAGATCATATGAAGATAGAGACCAATAGTGAAGTTATACCTCTGTAAGATAAGGCACAACAAAGCCTGCCTGAAGACCCAGAGCTAGGGAGAGGTCTGCAATACACTTTCCCTTAGAGTTTCCAGAAGAAAATAATTCCACTGACACCCTGGTATTGAACTTCTGGCCCTTAGAACTGGGAGAAAATACATTTCTCTTGTTAAACTGCACAGTAGTAGTAATTTACTATGGCAATCCTTAGACACTAGCACAGGAAATTATCCAAATTGGAGTTCTAGCAAAAAAGTCATGAAAATACAAGAAATTGTAGGAATCTGTAACCTAGGAAATGTCACTGTATTTAATATTTTGTGCTGGAAGAACAATATCAATGTGATAGTACTCCCAACACTGCATTTATTTTATTTGAGAGATGGTAAACATATTTAACCATAACCTATATTTTAATCGTTTATTCAAGCAGATTTATGCCTGATCCAGAAACTATAATGATACACTTTTCTATTATTTACCTTTCAAATCTCATTGATATAAAATTATGATCATACATAATTTCACATTTTTCCTGTTCCTACATTAACTATAGTTCAAATGTTTTGTTTATATCAATGTCTTTCTGCACAGCTATTCACATAAACAAATGATCTATCCAGAGCTACTGAACAATTTAGATCTACCGATATGGCTATTTTTTGCCATTTCTAAATTATGAACTGGTCTATATTATAACTTGTAATCATGTACAGATTCTTTGTTGTAGGCAAAGGAAATTAAAATTTAAAACCAATTTTAAAGTTTATTTTAATAATATCCCAGGGGAAAATGAGTATGTCTGACTCTGAGTTTCTGCAAGATAAGCTTATATTTTGTTTTAATATGTTTCATTCAATTTCATATTGGAGTCTGAACAAAAAGTCATGAAAATACAAGAAATTGTATTTTCAAACATAGTGAAAATGTTGGGTGGTTCTTATTCTGAGATCTGACATTTAGGCTCATATTTTTAAATTTTTTATGTTTCCCATGTTTCTGATTCATTATATTGTGCACTGAAAGCATCTCTGTTTCACTTAGCATTCTGTTGAATCTGCAGATATCTTTCTAGTTTAAATGTATATGCACTGTTCCTCCAGCATAAAAATCAACCATTAAGTTGGAAAGGTGGAGTTGTGGTTTGTGGGTATGTAGAGATTAGCAAGGCTTCCTTCCTCCTACAGAGACCATCTAACTGTTTGCGATGTCCAAACAAAAGATTGACAGATGCAAGAAACTCTCATGTCCTATCAGACATCCACTGGATTTTTCTAAATACAGTAAATGATCGTTGGCTTTTTAAGACACTATTGAGAAATGCTACCATCCATTAGTTAGTAAAGGCAATAGGGAAAGTCCTTAACCAAGATGTGAATGAGTAGTTATTTAGGAAACCGAAGGCTAGAAAGAGAGCTACTTAGTATTAATGAGGTTATAGAATAAGTTGATTCACTATCACTCTAGCTGAAATTGAATGAAACAATCAAACTTCATTACTTAGTCTAATTTCCTAAGCAGGAAAATAGCAGGTATGCTGTGTATATGAATACTTCCCTTACGCTCTCATTTCCACTCTTTCTATCATTTCTTGTCAGTGAACATTATCCTTTTCTTGTCTTTTTTAAAACAGTAATTTACATTAACAGACATTCCAAAGGAAATAAGTTATGATATTTATAATGAAATCAAAAAGCTATAATTGCTCATCTAAACAATTTGTTTCATGTAATCTTACATTTAAAAAAAATCACTGCAACTTAAAGGCCTTTCAGTGGATAAATAAAATAATAAAAGAAAGAAAATCATTAAGTTAGGTTGATATTTACTTTTTATGATACACACCATTAAAATGAAGCCAAAATTCAATTTATGGAAATTTTTTCAGTTAAATTATTTATAACAGGAAATTCTTACAACCTTTCTCAAGTGAAATAAATGTAAATTTAATTCATTGGATGACTAGAGTGGTAGAAAATCTTAGAGGAAATGTAAATGGTAATTGGAAATATAGAAATGGTATTTGTTTGGTGACAGAAAATATCAATCAGCATAAATTGTTGGGTGTACAAAAATATCACTTAAATGCATTCTACATTATCCATCAAAAGTTATGCGTTTCTATTTAAGACACATATTTTAGAGAAACATAAGAGAAATGGGAATTGAGGGCTCAAAAAGATCCAAATATCCTGAACCTCACAGCACCACCGTCTCATCTCTGCAGGAGAGTTCCCTGATGAAGATGTGGCTGAAAACAGATTTTTAGACCTAGCTTCCTGACAGTTCTTCAAGTAAATAAATCATGTGACATCTCTGAACATCGATCTCTCAGTCTGTATTAAATAGAATTTAAATAGTGTACATATAAAGAGCTGGCCCAAACCCTACTACAAGGATTTCATAAACGTGAAGCAAATAGTAGGTTGAAAATGCACTGTAAATTATAACGCTGTGGAGTTGGTATTCTTCAGCACCTATACATGAGTCCCAGACTGCTATCTTAGAAATTTCTTGGAATTAAATACAAAATCTATCCTATCAGTCTTTCCTTCATTGTTCTTATTCAATAGATTTCTGAAAAGTATGAAACTTACTAACACCACTTGTTGACTGCCTACTATCAAGACCTGTATGTAGTTTAATGTGATTCCTGTATCAAGTTCAACATATAAATTTTACAATCTATATTTTTACAAAATAAGAAAAGATTCATTTTAATTAATCTTCCTAATGTTATTCAGTATAACAGCAGAGATGAAATGCAAGCACCTCTATGCCTTGCTCTGACACATTTTTTTAACTAAATCTACACCCATGCATATTTCTTCTGGCTAAAGTGCAATTTAAAGTGAAAAACTCAGAAGTGAAATATAGAGACATTCCTGCCCCTCTTCCAAGTTCAAAGGCGTCTATTTAGCTTCCAGATTTTCAGTTGTCATTGTCACTATCCAATGAAGTGCAAAACAGTCCTATCTCTTGAGCCCAGTGCTATCTAAATTATCACAGGCCCTGAGAACCTAGCTGTGGGAAACCAAATTATACATACTATAGTCGCGATGACTTGGTAAAGGCAGTTGAAGATGGGCCAAGAGTTATTGAACTGATTAACAGACAGTATATAGAGAATTAGGAAATAGAGCTCATTCTTACCCTTGGTCTACCCACTGATCATTTGAGAGGCACTAAACATGAACAAGATACTCATAAAGTTATATTTTGGCTGAAATTAAAAAGTGAAAAGGTAATTCTTCCTCTCTAACAATGTCTACAAGAGATTCAGAGCTATTACTACTACAAGATAAGTACATATGAAGAAAAAAAATGTTTCTCTGGCCTAGGGAAGATTAAGCAAATTTAAGAGGAGAAACTATAATTCAATACAAATTTCAATCAAAATAGTCTTATTTTTTTCCTTCAAAAAAAAAGAAGGAAAGAATGAAAGAAAGAAAGAAAGAAAGAAAGAAAGAAAGAAAGAAAGAAAGAAAGAAAGAAAAAATCTGGCATATTTGGCACCAGACATACATTGTCCTTTTTTGTTTTGTTTTGTTTTATATTGTAGTCATGGGATAGTTTTCTTTCAAATGTTTGATAAAAACCCAGTTCAAATGTAAAGCATGGAATACTTTACTACTAAGTCATTGAAGCCATATCATTAGCTTTAGTTGTTACTCAGCAACTGAGAGAAGTAGCATTTTAAGATATCTAGAAAACAAAACCAAATTCATGATTTTAGAAAAAGCAGTAATTGTTTTCAAGTTAATAAATGCATTAACACTTCGCCATTTCTCAGGTACTTTCCAGCAACAAAATTATCAAAGCTATTTGTTTATTCTTGATATGCACTGAGTGAAATGTACAAATTTTTAACATCTAAAAGTACAAAAACTTGACTGTATCAGTGAGCAAGGAATAAAAGATGTTAGTACTTTCATTCTTTTTGTAATATTTGTTTCATTCATCATTTTAATACTAAATGTACATTCAGAAGTAAAGAAAATCAAGAATATTAGTTAGTTAAAGCTTTCCTTTTTACCCTTCAATTCTCATGTAGGTGGTTAGGTGATTTGGCTTATATTATGTTAACATGAATTATTTTATTCAACTCATGTAATAATCTTTTCAACTGGCTCATAGAAATTTTTTTTAAAAATTCAATTTTATAGTGTGTAATGCAAATCATACCAAGAAATTCACATATGGATTTTTAAACATTATAGTAACAACCCAGTGCATGAGTTAGAAAAGTATAAGGAAAATACATTTTGATAGTTGCATGGTACTGTGGAAAAAGATTTCAACTGGAATATCTAGAGTTCTTGTCCTAAAGGGATAGCTCTACTAATATAGCTCTGTGCAAGTCATGGCCTCTCTTTGAAACTCAGTTCCCTCTCTTCAAAAATCAATTGAAAACAATATTTATTATTAGGAGACAGTAACAAAGGTTTTTATAATGTTTAAAAATAGTGTCTAGCAAAGTGCCTTTGCTAAGTATAAAACATCCTGAAGATACTATGACATTTTGAACAGCATTATTGAGATATAATCCACATATCATATAACTTTACCCATTTAAAATGTAGAATTAAATATTCTTAGTATATTCACAGGATTGTGTAGCAATCACTAGATCCTACATTTAGAAGAGCTTACTCTTTTCCAGTAGTAACCTAATATCACTTATCAGTCAATCTCTAACCAGTTTTCTTCCTCATAGTCGTATTTCTTGGTCTGTTTTGTCTATAAATTTGATTATCTTGAACATTTCATATAAAATATAGATATAATCTCTCGTAACTGTCTTCTTCCAGTTGTCATGTTTACAAAGTTTATCCATATTGTATCAGACATTAGTATTTTCATTTCTTTTTGTTGATAAATAACATCCCATTGAATGCATAGGCCATATTTTATTTATCCATTCAAGAAATAATGGACATTTGAGTTGTTTCCACTTTTGGCTAATGTGAATAATATTGCTATGAATACTCATGTAAAAATTTTAGGTTAACATGTCTTTCCTTCTGGGTATATACTTAAGATTATAATAGTTGGATTCTGTGTTAACTTTACATTTCATATTTTGAATAGCTATAAAACTATTTTCTGAAATGCTTGTACATTTTACATTTCCCAGAAATTTATAATAACAAGTTTATCTATATCTTTGCCAATGTTTATTGTTTTTTATTATACCATCCTACAGGATATAAAACTGTATCATTATGGTTTAATTTACATTTTCTTAATGACTGATAATATCAAGCAGTTTTTTATATATTATTAACCATTTGTATAGGTACTTAAGAGAAATATCTAGACTTTGCCTATTTTTAATTGAGTTATAAATTGCTGTATTATAAGAGATTTTTATTTACTTTGCCTACAACTCCCTTATAATATGCAAGATTGGCTAATATTTTCTTCTACTGCATAGGATTTTTCACATTCTAGATATTAGCTATTGTACCATCAACTTAAATTAATTAATTTCAAATAAATTTCAATTTAATTAATTAATTAATTCAAGTAAAGTTCAATTTATTTTTGATAGTTTTATGGTAAGATAGAAAGATGAGACTTCAACTGAAAAGGTCTAGCATTCCTGTTTTGGGGGATAATTCTGCTACTGTGGCTTTAGGCAAGTCACTGCCTTTCTTTGAATCTCAGTTCCTTCTTTCCAAAACTTAGTTGAAAATAATACCTATTATTGGCAAATGTAGTTTTGGTATTGCAGGTAAAGCATTGCTTAACCAAAGTTTCTGAAGATGACTCCAAAGTTTTGGAGAACTCTTTTACATTTAGAACTATGATTAATTTGGAGTTAACTTTTGTCATAATGTGTTGAAGAGGTTCAATTTCATTTAAATAAAAATCATAAAATATATACATAAAAAAGGAAAAAGACAAATATATTTATTCCAGAATGACTATTTTATACACCTTAGTTTAGTGTTTCCAAACTCTGTGCTCTGTGTATCTTCTTTTTGGTGTGTGTATGCATGAATGTATGTTTCATATGCATGTGTACATTTTAGTGAAATCACATAATATACATATTTATGTAGGCCCTTTTTTCTTCTATGATATATTATAAATGTATTTACACATTAGGTTTTTAGAATTGATATTTTTAAGCTTCGAATTTCCTACCCCTATAAAAGCAAGTAGTTACAGTAGTCAAATGAAACTCTATAAAAGACCTCATCATCCTAGATTAGTAAATAATTTTTAAATGTATCCATCATTTCCTGATTCTATATATCTTTGAAGTCCCAGGTCCTGCCACAATTCCTGGCCTATAACAGTGTTCAGTAAATTTTGGAATTAACATTTATTATCAACATTTCTGAATCTTTTAGAAGTAGAATACTGTTCTTGTGCACTGAACACAAACGTTTTTGTGCATCTGGAAGTGCTGAGTGTCCCATTTTCTTGGACCCAGATTAGGCCATGGGGAAATCACAAAGGAAAAAAATGGCTGAACTGTCACAGACTATAGCTCTTCTTAGCAAGAATATGCAGATTTTCTTGAATGTATATTTTTCCATTTATAGTATACCCTCAAGGCAATTTCTAGAAACTTTAAATGACTGGGGGTTTTTTTCTTTATAATTTTCATTAGTTAAATTGATGTTCAGGTCCATTAATCTCATTACTCTGCCATTCCTATTATGATGATTTTTTTGTGTTATTGGAATTTCTATCAGCCAAAGTTGGCAGAGCACACAGTATTATAAACCCAGAGATATCCCCTTAGAAAATTCCAAGATGCTTGTTTTATAAGGAAAGAGCCAAAGGGACAAAGAACCTACAGACAAAGGCATAAGACAGCCAGTAGCTCTTGGGAAGCACAAACAAAATTGTATACTGCTTAAGAGAAACAGCAAGAATTCCAGGCTGGGTTGGTCGTGTTTTCAGGACCATTTTAACTAGAAGTTTTAGGGGGAGAGGGCTACTTTCAGATCTGTTCCTGGGATGGACCTTCACGCTTTATTGGTTGGTGAATGGCAACCAACAAGTGTATGTGCTGCCGAAGTGAGTACGCAGCCAACAAGTTGGTGTTTGCTTTTTTTCCCTCCCACAGAAACAAATTAAAATGAAAGGAAAATTCATTATTGTGATAGAACCACAGACACTGGTGTCACTTGCCTGCCTTGATCTTGAGGAAAGGATACATTTTTTGAAGGAAGGAAAATGGGAAAGAATGAGAAGATGATGCTGCGCTTTCAGGCAAAGCCGTTTCTGGAAGCGGGAAGGAGATAATTTGATAATCATCAAATCCACAGCATCCCCTTCAGTGGGAGGAAACAAATGCCATAGGGGCCTTACGAGTGAGGGCTGGGAGGAAGGGGTCATCAATAGCTGGGCACCAATTTTCTGGTCAGTAAGCTGCTATAGTTCCATAATTTTTATTAATTTTGAAATAAAGCAGCATGTTTGAAATGTTTTGCTTTGCTTATGCTATGTTGAGCATCACAAAAATTATGACTTTGAAATGGTACTTATCAGTAAAAGGGGCAAAGTAGGTGTCACTCTTACCTTAGGATTATCTCCACTTTTGTCATGTTTAATTAACTATTTAGAGGACTGATAGAAATGAAAATGTTTTCTTGTTCATATTTATACAAATAATTACTGTTCATATAAATGCAAATGGATTTCATCCACTTGGGAAATCTCTGTAACTTAAATTCTCTTTTTAATCAGTATAACATCTAACTAGTTCCTTCACTGATTTGATAGCTAAATAAAATCTTTCACATATGTTCTGCTGATATTTGTAGGAGAGTCATGCAACCCAAATATTGAACATTATTTGATTAACAAGAGTGCTGCTGCTCTGATTTTTTCACTTCTTTCCTAGATCTTTCTATCCTTGCTCAATCTTTTTTTTCCTTCTTATTGAAGTTAATCTCCAGGTTAAGAAATGACAACATATACAATGAACATGGTGAGGCAAAGGGAAACAAGGAAGACTGTCCTATGAATTATATCATGTAACACAGAAGCCTTATTATTGAGAACATAAACTTTGGTCACAGACTAAAGATACACACTCATAGAAGTGAGCATGCTACTTAAAAAAAATGCACATGCATTTAAATTGATCTCTTAGAACTTAAAATTTTGTGGTTCCAAAGTTCATGTGTAAAATGACAATTGAAATTTTACATTGTTAAAATTTTTAAATTAACTTGCGAAACTCCATAAATGATCCCATTGCAGTTATAAATTTCTCGACCATTCATAAAAAGCCATATTTTTTCTCAAGCCTAAACTATCTATGCCATGATCTTAGAACATTTTCTCCTGATTTCCTTAGCCAAAAATTCAGTGATAATAAGCATTCAGGCAAAAGGAAGGATTTAATTGACACTTGCATAAATGCATCAGAAAACACACTGTAAAAACAGAGATAACTTTAAGCAAATATGTACTGCCCTTGTAAGCCAGAATTTGTTTCAAAGTAGGTTAGTTCCAGGATAGAGTTGAAAGTAGTAGTTATCACCTTAGGTAAAAGCAACTTTCATCTTCCTCTTAACAAGGAGAATCTGTACCCAATATATCTTAACAAAATAAATGCCTTTGTCTCTATTGCAATATAGCAGGAGTCAAAAGGAAATCAGATAAATGAAATAAATAACCTAATATATTAGGTAATCCAAAGTCATCTTTATTCTTTTCCAACGGCAAAAACAAATTAATTTGCTTTCTTGCCTTGGCATTTATGAATGCTAATTTAATCCTACAAATTTAGACTTCCTGTGAGAGAATTTGAAACCACATTGTGCACATGATTTTCACATAAGGTTTGCTCTTTTTTCCCAAATTAGAAAGTAAAATAAAATAAAATAAAGCTCCATGCTTGTATTAGACCCTAGGCGAAATCAGCATAACCGTGCCATCTCCCGTTAAGTTGATTCGGGACTCAGGGGAGCCATGTCACCATCTGGACTCCAGAGCATATGGTCTGAGGGAGGCCTAGGAAAGTGTCCTCAAGAAGACCCCAGCTGACTGAGCAGCCACCTGTTACTGAAATAAGTACGGGCAAAATATTGTCTGTCATATGCATTACTTTCTGTCTCCAGTCTCTGAAAAGTCAATCCTGTCATGACAGGGTACAGCTTCAACAGAAGGGGACTGACTTTGAGACCAGAAGTTCAGGTAAACTGAACAGTGTGCAAAGCAGTCTGTGATGAGTGACAGACTTTCTTTGTCACAGGGGAAAATATCAGATGACCACAACTGAAAGGAGAGATTTATTACAGCTCATGGTTATAGCTCCTGGTCAACTGGCTGCCAGGCAGAAAATAGCAATGGCAAGGGTACATGGCAGAGAAAAGGCTATTTATGTCATCATGGCCAGGAAGCAAAAAGAGGGGATTTGCTAAAGGAACGTTGCTCAAGCAATGGTAGGCAGGACACTGGGCAAGACAATGGAAAAGCCCAAGAGGATCCCAGGAGTTCGAAGAAAGATTCCCTCATTAAGAGAGTATTAGGGCACAGAATCAGGTATGCAGAGTCTAGGCAGATGCCTTGTCTTGGAGCCTCTCATGAAGAATGTAGAAAAGTTGTGGAGAGGGCAACAGGAGAGACCACGGTGCCCAGTCAACACATCTTGGGCCATGATGACAATGATGAGATGCTACCCTCTGTGCCTCCTGAGTGGCCAGACATCAAAGACACAAAATTATGTCAATGTGCTTGTTCATGCGACGTCATAAGAACCTTCCCAGAGGTGCTTACAAGCACAAAGGGGAGATTTCAAATGGAAGCAGGAAAAGTTGAGGCCCACCTTATGCAGGAGAGTATTCCCAAGCAGCAAATACAAGTATGAACATTAATGAGGTTTCATTCCTTACAGAGACTGAAGAGGTCTGCTGGTAACCCAGCTTGCTGAATGCACAGGGCTAGACACCGAGAGCAAGTGCAGAGTGACTTAGACCATCCCCTTCCATCACGGTAAGCACAGCACATAGTCTACTAGTAAAGGACAACACAGACATTTTGCCAGAATGGCTTACAAACTATCACTCCCATCTTGTTGAGGTTTTATCTTTGTAATTTTCATAAATATTAATTTTTAACCACATTGTAGTAGTTATCTTTTTTGTTATGGAATATTCTATTTGCTATTTTACAAATTTCTTGTGCATTTTTCCCACGTGTTAATACTATCTTTGGTACTCAAGCTTGTCTCTGTAGGCGTGGGTCAATCCAAGTTCAAGCCTTCCAATTATCCCACTGAGCTTATGCTTTTTTAGTTTGCCTAAATGCAGATCCCAAGGGGCAGGTGTTGGGGAAAAATAGAACAAGCATTTTTGTTCTAAGTTAATATGATTGGAACACATGTAAGAGTCTGAATGTTCTTTTCCCATTTTGTAGTCATACATGATTATCAGCTCTAGCAGGAGATCTTAGAGGGGAAAGAGCTTTTTAAAGATTCTCAAAGGATGAAGTATGACCAGATGTCCAAGACAAAGATAAAATAAGATAGCAAGTAAAATGTAGAGATTTATTGATACACTTTAGCAAGCTGTAATAGAAAATGTTGAGAATCTTAGAGTACAACACTAAAAGAGAAAAGGTAAAAAGTTTTATTTTTATCCTTCTGTGTTCAATAAATCATGTAGTTCTAGCTTCTTTCCAGAAGTTTCTTCACTTACTATGAGTTGTCATTAGTCATCAAATCTAATTCATAGTATGCAAAATAGTTTCTCTTGTACATATTATATGTAGATGAATATAGGTGAGCAGTTAAGTATTAAACTACAATTTAATTTAAGACAAAGCTATTATATAAGAAAGTACTATAATTATACTATGTATTTCTTTTTCAAAATTTTTTTGGAACATTGATGAAATAACTACTTAGACAATTTCATCAAGTTTCCTGGGGAAACAAATAATAAAGAGTCATAATGCAGTCATATAATTTAAAGAGTAGAGGATACAGTTGGTATTGGAAAGACTGAAATATTCTACTTATTAACAGAGGTGTGACCAATAAGATTGAGATCATTTACCTGTCTGCTAACAGGAATTGAATTACTAAATGTGCATTCAGCAACAACTATGAACTAGGCATTATGTTACTGTAAGTAGATGGTTTCACTGAAGAAATAGACATTTAAACAACTAATTAAAATCCAAGACAGAATTATAGAAGAACCTGTTTTAGGTCTAATGAAATGCATGTCAAACACAATGGAGGGTCATTATCAAAAAGTAAAGAAAGTTGTAGGTACAAGAGAAGACATGGAAAAATAAGAAACCATGATACTGGTGGAATGATAAACTGATACAACTACTATATAAAACACCATGGAGTTTCCTACAAAAATTACAAAGTGGATCTACCAATTCATCCAATAATACCCTTCTTCTACATGTATATCAAAAAATTGAAAACAAACTCTTGGCATATTTATATATCATGTGTTTTTGGAGTATTATTCACAATAATTAAAATGTAAAGGCAACCTACATGTCCATCCATAAGTGAATGGATAAAGAAAATCTAATGTGGACGTTCAATTGAATGTTATCCAGTCCCTAGAGAAAACTTTTGCCTTACTACAACATACAGAATCTTGAAGATATTACACTAAGTGAAATAAGCCAATCACATAAAGACAAATACTGCATGATTCCATGTATTTGAGGTATCTTAAGTAATCTAACTCATAAAAATGTAAAATAGAACGGTGTTTGGCAAGGGTTGCAGGAGAGAAAAAATAGGGAACTGTCCAGTCATAATTTTAGTTCTGCCAGATGAAAAAATCTAAAGATCAATTTTACAAGATTTGCATATATCCAACAAAGTCAAAGTATACACTTGAAATTTAAATAAAGGCAAATTTATGTTATGTGATTTTATCACAACAAAAACAGCTTTAGAAAAGAAAGTAGTGTTTTAATAGCACAATACAGGATTCTCATTCAGAGAACTACCATTCCACAACAATTGCTGCATTTGACCTGAGTTTTAATCGTGAGTAAAATTTAATCTTACAGGGTTAGGGGTTTAGCTTGGTGGCATAAATGCCTGTCTGGCAAGTGTGAGGTCATGAGTTCAACCCCTGGTACCAAAAAAAAAAAAAAGTCATACAATGGATGTAAAAAAGCATGAATAAAAACCCAAAATAAGTTCATGGATTCCATGAGAAGCAAGGAATGTGAGTGGTTAGACCATAGGTCTGGAGGTGTCAACTCAGACCACTTATCAAACAAGTTCTTTTAAAGGACAATAATATCTTTCCTATTACCTGTATAACAACTTATAGCTATTTTACTAGAGTGTTCTTTTATGTCTTCATTGTAAAAATCCTGTACATCATAGTGTATTTAGCACCTCTTCTAGAAAGTATGAAAGAAATAAAGATTGTGATTCCAATTAATCTTGAACTTTTTGTCTTTAAAATTTAAACAGCTGTTAATCATGACTTGACATGGGAAAAAGTAACTCAAAAAGCATAAGCTTTGAAAACACTCCAAGGAAAAAAGCACAGGAAGTTCATTCGTTAGTTTATATTTCCAATAATCATAAGGACACATTTTAGTGTTGTCAGCATTGCTTATTTGCAGATGATTACCAATATTAAAGGCCAAGTCTTCTTCCCATTTGATTTGATAATAATGCTGAGAATAAAAATTTTAAAATTAGTAGAAATTGAGAGAAAAGAAATGAATTTAGATTTGAACATGTATGAGAAGCCTATAGGATGTTAGACAGAAATGTTGAATAATCAATTAAAACAGGATGTTTGAGACAGAGAAAAATTGACTATAGTGGAAGGTTAGGAGGCATCAACCAAAGAGTGATAAACTGTAAGAGTTGATATAATCGTCCAAGAACACTTTGTAAGAGAAAATGAAAAAAACTATAGGAGCAGCAATGAGGTATGAACAGATGAAACAGAAAATAAGAAGCTAACAATGAATCAAGAGTGAGAGACACTCTGGAGGCAAAGAGCAGTGTATCAGCCAAAAGTAAATTTGCTGCAGTAGCCAGGTAGGAGGAAAATTGAAACATGACCAAAACTAACCAATGATATGATTACTATACTAGATAAATCCAAGCAGAAATTGTGAGCAAACTCCAGAGCATGAATTTTCAAGAATATGACAGACATGATAACCTAAAAACCTTCCCACAAAAAGCTGAAAACATCTAGTTACAATGTCACTTTCTTGAATTACATTTCCAAACTCAGCAAAACTTTAAGTGAAATATCAGGTGCCAAGCAAGATTCCACCAGACCCCGAAACTGATGCTCTGATTGAGAAGGGGCAGTGGAAGGGAGAGTAGTTAATCTGGTAACTGTGTTAGAATTTCACACACACAAGGAGTAGTTTGTGTGATGTGGACACTGGAGATATTCTCCCAGGGCTGTCAAATATACACATTCAGTTGTGGGGTAGATTAGGAAAAATTCTGCCACTTGCTCAGGAAGGAGATGGTTTAACTCTTCCTGAGCTCTGAGTAAGGAAAAATACAAGAACATTCTTTAGATATAGCAAAACAACAGACCTATAGGTATGTGCCTTTAAGAAATTCAAAGTCAAGAAATTAATATAAAATGTTTTCATCCTTTGATACTTTTAGGGATCCTGGAATAAACGAATGCATTTCGAGGACTTTTCACAGTCTGCACCATAAAATTCGTATCTCTACTCCACCACACACACACACACACACACACACACAACTAAACACAAATTGAAGGAAACAGTTCATCATGTGTAAGGCATAAAGACAAGGGATTAGAACACTGAAAATCTAAGATATGGAAGTAAATAATGAAAGACATGTTTGAACTAATAAAGACATTGAAACCAAAAGAGGGAAAAGCCTGAGATATATATATATATATATATATATATATATATATATATATTCATATATATATGAAAACAGAAAAAACATAATTCAAAAATTAATAACATATATAGAATAATCAATAATATAGAGAGAATAAGACTTTTGTTAGAATAAAATATTCTAAATAACATAATTGCTAAATCTAATCTAATGAACACATATTGAATATCTCAGAGGGAAGTAGTATATTCAGAATTGCATGTGAAGTTGGTTCTACAGAAATAGAGGCAAAACAATAGTTCAAGAAAGAAATTACTTGGTTTCAAGTATATAATTTTCAGTATTTCAAAAGAAAGTAGATGGCATACTTATATTGGGATAATTTTAGATGGGTTTATTTACAAAGAAATTCATTTTAGCACCTAGAGTGGAGACAGGGAACCAGAAGGAAGATGTGCAGAAATCCAAAACTAAAAACAGTAAAGCTAGACCCAAAGAAATTTCAGTTTCCCAGAGTAAACATCAGGAAATATTGACTCCTTCAGCTTTATTGATTATTCTTATCAATACAAAAATAACTAAATGAAATTTCATTGAGCATATAGATACAGAAATCAGACACTGTGATAAATTTGTAGTATTTAAACTTCTTGGTAACTCTATAATATAGATTCTCCCTGAGGAGTCTAATGGAATAAGTTCTATGACCCTTCTCTCTTCCTTCCCTCAGAACTCTTCCCAATCACCAGAAACAGGAGACCTTAGGACCAGTACTCTCGTTAATTTGAAAAACAAAACAACACAAAAAGATAATTTAAGAAACAAAACAAAACAAAAAGATAATATTAGCAGCAAAAGAATAAGAGGAACAAAGGTAACTCAAGACCTAAGCTCACCATGGAAGTGAGTGTAAATTAAAATCAAAATCCAGTTTCAGTCATTTCATCAAGCCATCTCATGATTAATTGGCTTAATCTCATAACTAAGTCACTTGCAAAAAGGGACAGCACTATTGATGCCAGTATAAATATCTGGTTCACTTGGCACTTTACATTCTCACTCAAAAATTAATGAGAACATTATAGAGTTATTAAAAATGGAAACTTTATGAACTATTGGTTCTTGTTTAGTGAAAATGTAAACTCCATAAATTATAGGAAGTAGTTATGAGTTAAGCAAAAGCTAAGACCCAGAGAACATTTTAGTTAGTTGTAAATACTTGAAAAAGTAGAATATGGGGCAATACCTGGGGAGATCTACTGCATGACAGTAATAAACTGGAGCACAGCAATTTTTCTTCCACTTAGGTGAGTATGCTTCCATCAGCATGCTTCACTGCCTTCCCAGCATACCTCATTGTCTTCCCAACATGCTTTACTCCAGTTAGTTAGTTACTTCATTCCTACAAACATTTGATATGATTTCTGTTGCATTCCTGAAACACATTTCATAGGGTTTACAACTTTAAGGGTTCCTTCAGTCATCTCTGTGTCTCCAAGTCCTCTACTCCTAAAAGTAGTACATAAAAATAATAGGAACTTAACAGAGTTTCCTTAAATTAAAGAAAACCTAATTCCAAAATTTTACCAAAGTATTGATCTCTCTTCAATTCACTTTTTAACATTACTCTTTTGCTACTTCTGTTTCCTAAAAATTGCTTTCTAAAAACAAATCACTCATTGTAAGTGCAAGCTACTGGATTTGGGAATTTTAATTCTTTATGTCATAATCATATTTTCTTTTTCTCCTTTAATTATTTCCATTTTACTAACTAAAATCCCCTTATCAGGTCTTTCAAGCCTTCATGACCTGTTTCCTGTTTAATTTCCAGCTACACTGCATTCCATTCTTTCCTTATTGCTTTCTCAAGTGCTGAAGAGACTGAAGAAATCTCTAGGAATACTACACTAACTTAATAGCATATAACATATAATGCTCCATAACTACACTGCTAGTAGTTTTGGCATGTTTGCCTCTATTAATATTTATTATTGTTGGTTTTTGTCATCTTTTGTTGCTGGGACAAAAACATCTGAAAATGTCATCTTAAAGGAGGAAAGATTTATTTTGACTCACAACTTCAGGGGTCTCAATACATGGTTGGCTGGTTACATTGGCATAGGCCTGAAATAAGGCACAGTGACATGGCAAAAGAGCATAAAGGCATACAATTGCTCACTTTATGGTAACAAGGAAGCAGAAAGGGAGATGAAGAGATCCAGGAAGGAAGAATTCACAAGCCAGAAAAAGTCTCCGTGGTCAGGCCCCCAAGGCCCAACTCTTTCAATTAGTTTCCCCTCCTAAGATTACATTATACCCAACAACATCATCAGATAATGATCCCATTAATGGAATAGTCCACTAATCCAATCACCTTCCAGAAGTCCCATCTCTGACCAAATGAGACTTTTGAGGGACATTTTACATCAAATCGTAGCACTTCCCTATTCCAAATTCCCTAGTAATGCTTAATAGAGCTCATAGTGACTCCCAACAGTTCCCAAAGTCCTACACCCATAAGGTTGGGCCTGCACACTTATAAACATGCTATAAAATTAGCTCCTATCTATATTGTGGAAGCTTTTCACTCTTCTGAATTCTTCAATAGGCAACCAGACCATAGTAAACAGGGCAAGTCATTAGAGTGGCTGATTTCATCAATATCAATTTGTATAATTGGGATATCAACTTGCATAATTGCTCATTCCCTGTTTTACTAGGTGTTAACAACAAAATCTGAAACCTATAAACTACTTATTTCTTTATTTTATCTCCTTTTGATTTCCCACACTTCCCAATCTCATCTCAGAGACAAATTTTATAATGTTTTGTAATTTTAAATTCTCGATAGCCTTAGCTTATGCTCAAAGAATACATTTTCAGCTTGCCTAGCAAATACTATGAAACAGATCCTTTCTCCCCATTTTCATTGTTATTGTTATTATTGTTGTTAGTTCATGTTTATGGCAGATCATGTTTTCATTCATTGTGAGTATTTGTTACATGTGCATGACACATTTTAAAGGGCATCTGGAGATGAGAAAAGTAGTGGGAAAGGAGGGGAAGGTAAATAAAAAAGGATCAAGGTGTGTTTTGTACACATACATACATTAATATAACCTGTGCGCATTGCAAACATGTACTAATAAAATTTAAAAATACTTTGAACCATTATCACAAGTGGTATTTTTATAGGAAATGCAACTCAAAATGAGTCTACATTCTCAGGCAACAGATGTTCTAGCACACATATTTTGGATGAATTACTAAGAGAAGTCTTCTTATGATAGAGTTGATCTTCCTTAAATACACCATAATTTCAGGCTCATAGATTTCCCTCTTCATCATTTCTTCTATACAACCTTCCTTTTCCTTGATACATATACAAATCTGCAAGCATTCTTTATGACACAAATTTTTGAACTTCAATTATAAGAGATATCAGGCTAATGAATCAGGACTGATGATGTTTTTGTTCCATTCAAGGAACATTTGCTAATAGCAAATGAACCTCTGTCCATTGATAGCCTAGAAATTAGAGGGCTTTCCTGGTCATTCAATATTCACTTAGGGAATACCTTGAAATTCAGTAACACTGCACCTTATATTTAGCTGAGAAACACACATATCTCCACACCAAAAAATTTTAAATATATGTATATATATAATTAGTGAAAGGACCATTAAGAGGTCAAGGTGAATTTAACCACAATAGATCAAATTTAGCACCAAGTAAGACAAACTCCAAATTAGCTAGCCCTTTAGAATTTAAATTCATAGTAGAATCTGAAAACCAAAATTGTGTGAGCTCTCTAATGAAAATGCATGAGTGTACAGAGAAAAGAAGAATCTTCACATAATCCAAGAATTAAATGACAAGCTCCTAATTCACTGAATGAATAATAAGCAAAGTAATTTAATCAAATTACCTGCCTCTTGCAAGCTTATCTCAGTTTCCAGAATGGCATGCTATTCTTCTATAACTTTTTTTTCCTGAGAAGCCATTTTTATCACACTACCTGTTTAAACCACCGTAATGGTATCTTGATATTTGCAGAAGTTTGTGGACACAAGTATCACTCAGCATCCCAGGTCTTCCACAAGTTAACCCAAATCTACATCATATTCTCCTCCCTCACTCAGTCTTTCTCTTGTCCCTTTAGAGTGTTGCCACAGTGTGTTCCTCATGGTTTCTCCCATAGCTTTCCCACTTAACAGGGCTCATGCAGGTATCTGTCTGAGATTTTCCCTCCTAGCCACAGCATTCTACAAATCTCTCCCTGCTTTAATTTACAAATGAACTTCAAGTCACAGCAAGTTAGCACTGAGAAAAGCTTGACCTCCTTCTGATGTGCTCAGTGACGGTTTAAAGTATTTTTAAGCATCATTGTGCCTTTGGTGATGATTTTCAAATGAAATTGTATATGAAGCCTTGTACTCTAAGTAGCATGTGGTCTCTCTGATCAAAGTAGAGAAATAGTGCCTAAGGCACCCTACACACTCACTTAACAGAGTGTATTCAGAACACATGATCTGTTCAAATCTTCCTATTGGATAAATGAAGTAAGACTCACAGATATTAAGAACTTACTCAAAGCCATATATTTAGTTCAGGCTGAGAGAGAAACTTTCTAGCAAAATGTTCTGACTCAGAGTCCACTCCTCCTACTATACAAAAGTTCTGGATACAATTACAGCTTACACATTAAGCCATGAATTGAAAAGGTTCAGTGCATTTGGATTACCTATAAGCCTTCATTCACAATAAAGATAGAGACAATTGTCAACTTTTAATGGTGTCACTTACAATTTTTATGCAACAAGTATATTTGCTCAGCAGAAATTGCACTTTAAATTTTGATCATTTCCCAAGCTAACAATACATGATATAATGCTCTCTTATGATGCTGGGGAGCAGCACTAGACCTCAGCTCCCTCTCAACCTTGACATCATGAGGGGAAACCATCAATACTTTACCAGGTACATGTTGCTAAGCTAGAATGTCAGTAGTTAGGTGTATTAACTGCATTTTCCTTTTTTTGGTACCAGGACTCCAACTCAGGACCTTGCACTTACCAGGCAGGCACTGTGCCACCGAGCTATATTTCCAGCTCTTAACTGTATTTTTGACACAAAATATTTATAAGAATATTCATTAAGTGCTTGTGGTGTGCAAGAATTAGGCACTGGGTATTTTCTTTTTTTAGTTTAAAGATTAAAAAAATAACAGAAAAATCAAGAAGCAAACAAACAACAACAAAAGCAAAGTGATGACAACAACAACAAAAAGAAAAACAGTGGCAATACAAGATTTCAAAACAAGGTGATAGGAATTTAACAATGGTTGTTGTATTGCATTTTGTTATTCTCAAAGAAATTGCTCAGGCTACCAGATATAAGCATGTAAGACTGATCAAACAATAAAATTTCCTTTGAGCAGCTTCTTTCCCTGTTACTATATCTATTATAATTTTTAGATCTTATTTACTCTTTCAATTTTTACACTAGCAAGACAATACAGTGTTTACACCTGTAAGTTTAGTTTGTTTCCCTTATGAGTATGGTCTCTAATTGTATCCATTTAGCTATAAAAGTCTCATGTTTATCATTCTTTGTGGCTGAGTAGTACTCTACTATATGAAAATACTACATCTTTTTATCCATTTTTCAGTTGATGGCCATTTGGGTTGTTTCCAAGATCTGGCTATTACAATTGTGCTGTTATAAATATGGGTGCACATATATCACGTTGGTATGATGTTTTTAATTCTTCTGGGAAAGTACCCAGAAGGGGAATAGCTGGATCAAATGGAACCTCTAATCCTAGTTTTTTGAGGAATCTTCTTACTGATTTTCACAGTGGTTGTACCATTCTACATTCCTACCAACAATGGAGAACTGGTCATTTTTCCTGACAGTCCCACCAGTGTTTGTTACTGATTAATTTCTTGATGACAGCCATTCTTTTTGGAGTGAGACGATATCTCAGTGTATTTTTAATTTTCATTTCTCAAATGACCAATGATATTGAACATTTTTTCATATATTTATTTGCCATTTATATTTCTCCATCTGAGAATTGTGTTTTCATCTCAGATGCCAGTTTTTGGACTGGATCTTTAAATTTTGGGAACCTGATTTTAGGGAAACCACACTTTTCATGAGAACATCAAAAAATGAAATACTTAGGAATAAATCTAACAAAGAATGTAAAATATTTATACATTGAAAATTACTGTACTCTGAAAAAAGAAATTGATGAAGAATTCAGAAAATGGAAAAATATCCCTTGCTTGTGAATAGAAAGAAACAACATCATGAAAACAGCCATATTCTCAAAACTGTTACATAGATGCAATGCAATCTTGATCAAAATAACATTGTCATACCTCACAGATTTAGAGAAAACATTCCTAAAATTCATCTGGAACCATAAGGGATCTAGAATAGCAAAGGCAATCCTAAACAAGGACAAGACAGGAAGCATCACAATCCCAGACTTGAAATTATACTACAAAGCTGCTATAATAAAATCACCATGGTACTGGAAAAAAAAAATAGAACTTCAGATCAATGGAACAGAACAGAAGATACACAACTAAAAACATACTAAGCCACCTTATCTTTGACAAAGGTGTCAAAGAAAGATAGCCTCTTTAATAAGTGGTGTTGGAAAAACTGCCTTTCTACATGCTGAAGTAGACTGATGCCTACCCCGATGCACTAAAGTCAAAATGAATCAAAGATCTAAGTATTAAGACAGAAACACTAAACCTACTAGAAGACAAAGTAGGTAGAAATCTTGAAGACGTATGGGTAGGCTGAGAGTTCATGATCAAAAACCAAACTGCACAGGAAGTACTTCAAAGTATCAACAACTGGGATCTTGTCTTATTAAAAAGGTTTTGCACAGCAAAAGAAATCACCAAGAGAGTGAAAAGAAAACTCACAGACTGGGAAAATATTTTTGCCAACTGTCCCTCAGACAAAGGACTTCTATCTAGAATGTATAAAGAAATGAAAAAAAAAAATCAAGCACTGGGTATTTAGAAGTAGGTAATACAGTATTATCCCTTTCGACATCGTGCATATCCTCTGTTCAATATGGACCAAAAAAAATCATTTAAACATATTATTAAAAATTATTTCTATACAAGATATATTAAAATATGTACCCTTATAAAAATTCTATATAATTTGTCATAGAAGTATCATGATCTCCAAAGAGCAAAAATAGCCCAAATATCAACCCACTGAATGACTGATAAATGAATGTAGTCTACTCATACAAAGAGATATTATTTAAAGCATTATAGGGAAAGTAATGATATAAACTACAACATGAATGACTTTGAAAACATTATGCTAAGTGAAAAAAATCAGACATATGATTTCATTCATATGAAATGTCTAGAAGAGGCAAATCCATAGAGACAGAAAGTAGATTAGATATAGGAAAATGAAGCGATGACTGCTCATGAATGCAGGTGTTCTCTGTGAGATGGTAAAAATATTTTGAAATTAATGCTGATTAATTTTAGGTTTATACTAATATTCACCAAGTTATACAGTTTAAAAGAACAAATTTATAGCCTGTGAATTATATTCAATTAGAAAAGCAAAACTGTTATCAGAACTCAGAGATATGGATGAAGCAAAAAAGTTATAGTAGTAGAGAATGATACAAAAAAAAATATAAAATACAAAGGCCAAGGAAAGCCTCTCGGAGGAGCTGATAGTTAATCCATTGCAGGATTAGATAGGCAAAGAAAGGTGGAGTGGAATAGAGAACAGCATCAGGTCTGAAGCAGAAAAGAGCTTGGTACATTTCAGGAACTAAAAATAAGGAGAAAACACGAGAAGTTAAAGAGAAAGGAATGGGCAGATCACACAGAACCTGAAGGCCATGGTAGACATTTTAATTTTATCACAGGTGCAGCAATAAAAAATTTTGATGTCATAAGTAAGCAAATGACATCTGTTTTTTCACTGAGAAAATTTAATTATCATCTATTTCTGGAATAGAAGGAACAGCTTTAAACAATTAGACACATCTCGTGATCTCGTGGAGCTACTATTTCAGTAGAGGAGACTTGATAAGTAAATAAGTGAAGCAGAAATAGCAGTGAGTATTGGCCTGGCTGGAATTGGTTTGGCGTGGCTAGAAGAACTGAAGAATATTTATTATTATAAATTGCTAGAGATTTTTTTCTGTAAAAGGAAGCAAAGCAAAGGGACAGTTTCAGGAGGGAGGCTGGGTAGACATGCTCACATATATGATCCGATGGAGGGGGAAAGTGATGATGCTGGTGAATGAAAGATGTCCACGGTGGTGTCCCCTGGGAAATGGGAGGAAATGGTACCTCAGCAACAAGAGGCACCTCGGATAGGAGAACGAAGAGTTTGTTCAGAATAGTAGGGGCAAAGGGAAGGAGGAGCCAATGCGCACAACAGGCAGGTGGAAAGATGTGCGGTGAAAGTTTATAGATTCAAAGTCAAGTTTAAAGCTATTTGGGCAATTGAGCTAGCATGAAAATAAGGTCCCCAGTAAGAAATAATGATACAAATGAGAGATCTTGGCAACACGTACTAAGGTAGTAGCAATGACAATGAATCTTTGTATTATGATTACATAAGCATAGATGTTATTTTAGTTTGTGTAGGAAAAACATCCATAATCAATCTGCATGAATATTTACTTTTTCCAAACAAACTAAACTCACTAAAATTACATCTCAGAATAGTTATCAAAATTTTTTAAGTTTTATCATAAATATGGCTAGAAAATAACTTTTCCACAACTTTTTATTTTTTCAGTATTTATCAAATTCTCAAATCTTATTCCAATTGTACTATTTTATAATTATAAAAGAAACATACAAATTGTAGATGACAAGGCTTCTAGTCTTTTACACCTGCCCCCCACACATGCACTAATCGTACTGATAACGGGGATGTGGAATAAATAGTTTTTCTATTTTTCAGGAGATGTTATGATGTGTTACTGTAAAAGCTAGCTGACTAGGGGGAAAGTTGGTAGACAGCCTGTTCATAAATTTTGAAACAATTATTAAGCAAAATAAAAAATTTCTGTAGAGTTGAAACTAAAGAAATATCCTCTTACGTTTTGATCATTCTTCAGTTCCACTGTAATGTGTGCTTATTCTTTGTCTGTCTTAGAGCTTTGACACAAAACTAAAGTTAGTACCATTTTATTCTTTTATTTGGTTCCCTGATGTGAAGCCACCTAACACACACACACACACAAAATTCAACTCCGTATTTCCCAGTGAGATTTTAAACATGCTTAGATTCTTTGGTAAAAAAATAAGTAATTCCCAGTGAGGGAAAATGTTACGCTGTAAATAGCTGCCTCTTGTATTTACCCACTGCCTTTATTATTTGCTCCATTTTCTTTCCTAAGATTAACATTTAAAAGCCTCTTTGTCACAGACTGAAATTGAATTGTGAAATGTGCTCCTGAATAAATAATTTCTTCCTGAATGTTAATTACATAGGCAATTATACTGAAGTGTAATTTTACATAAATACAGTGTTAGGGATTCTACAGATGTGAACACTGCACAAATGCCTCTTCAACTGGAAAAAAATTTCTGGGGTTGAAATGAAAGAGTCTAACATGTTGGATAAATACAGAACATTTAATGTGGTGAATATTAATCTGTATGTTTATAGAATCTATGACAAAGCTTGAAGGCAACTACACAGCTAAATATTCATAAAGACAAAATATACATACTTTATTTTCCTTATAGATTCATAAAAAAATAAATATTCTGAAACCAAACATTTAAGCCTAAAGTTGCAAATGTGACAACTTCCAACTATAAGAATCTGAAAATAAAATTTCTTTCACTTTTTTACTTGCAATTTGTTTCAGGTAAAATACTTCATATGCAATTTATCAGTTTAATTGATAATGCTATGAGGATCACGCTACCAGACTAGTTTGCACGAGGCTACCTTATCAACCAGTTAGTCAATAGACTTTTTGTCAAATTCACTATTCCAATAAAAAACACAATCAAGTTGGATCTCAACTCACTGGCTCATTGAAGATAATAAAACAGGTAGAATTTGAGCACATCCTGTATGGAGGCCCTCTAACAAGCATTTGGCTGGTGTTACGCTTCTTTGCCTGGTAGGCACTCTGACATCCAGAGGCAGAAACTGAGGGATGACGGTGTATCTAAGTGGTCAGAGCACTTGCTTAGCATGTCCCAGTGCCCCTCCCAAAACAAACAAGAAAGAAGAAACTACGTTTACAAAATAGGTTTGTATACAAAGAGGAATATGCTAG
Source organism: Hydrochoerus hydrochaeris (assembly GCA_004027455.1). Lineage (NCBI taxonomy): Eukaryota > Metazoa > Chordata > Mammalia > Rodentia > Hydrochaeridae > Hydrochoerus > Hydrochoerus hydrochaeris. The sequence goes on along the minus strand of PVLA01004999.1, from coordinate 43,233 downwards.
ACCCAAGATTTAAATTCAAATCTTGTTAGCTCCAAAGCCCACACTGATTGACTCTGTATGTAACACAGAAATAAAAACCATATCCCACAATTCAAAACTCTTATCAATATTTTCAATAACTACCTTAATTTCTCTGCTTCCTTCCTCCTTTTATAAATATTTGTCTGGAGCTGGCATAGGGACTGGGTTTACTGATGAATGAAATGATTTCTCTTAATTATGTTGGTAATAGAACAAATTATTGTGGCTATCTTAAAAAGAACATTGTTGAGATTTTTAAACTTTAATTCATTAATATTTTCTATCCAACTCATGGTCTGCAGACCAGAGACATTAGCATCCTGTGGGATATTGTTAGAGATGTAGAAACTAAGGTTCCACTCTCACCTGCTAAATGAGTCTCCAGTTTGAGAAACACTAATATAAATGTCATGCAGGTTCATAGAGGCCCTGCACTACATACATTTAAAAATACATAAAATCAAAATGAGCTTAAAAGTAGGCACTAGAAGTGTTTGAACGTAGTATTACAAACTTATACCACTTAACAATAATGACAAGAAAGGAGATCAGCAGATACATGGGTATGGTCCAGTAACTATGGATTTTGTTTTTGGAAATTCCCCCAAATTTTCCAACCTATAGAGGTAACCCAGGAAACTTTTATTTAGAGACTTTGAGGCAGATAGCTTTTACTACGACTCAACTTGAGTGGGAGGATTCTGTTTTTGGAAAGTATTTCAGTCACTGACTAGAAATATAACAAATAGATATGATTTTCCCATTATATTAGGACTTACTTGTATTTTTAGCACACTTTTATGAATCACAAAATGCCACCATGACGTGTACACAGTTTCATGAACAACATGTTTAAAAGAACACATTTTTATTCAATTTCACAAAATATTCAATGATTTGTCCTCATGGTTACATACTCATCAAACATTATGACAGCTCCTTTTTTTCTTCCTCCAATCTTCATACTATATACTAAGACAAGAATGAAATACTTTAGGAATAGGAAAGAATTAGTTACCATTGAGTCTTTCTCAAACTTTAAAAGTTTAGGAAAGACTTTTTTCTGTCAGGAGTTGATAGGAAAAAGCAGAATCCATTCTCACTAACTGAAAGAGCATGGAAATTATTAAAGATTTAATAGGGTTATAGGACCATGTAGGCTGAGATTCATGGAATGACTCCCAAAGCCATATCACAGAACTTGGACATCAAGTTCCCTTGACAGTTTTACCTCTCAGAAGCTAGGGGTGATGTGTGGTGTTGCGTATCAGCTGACTTAGCTAAGGGATGCCCAGAGAGCTGGTAAACATTTCTGTCTTCTGTGGAGATTACCTTTGAGTCAATAAAGTAAATAAAGAAGAAAAGTAGAGGAAGAGTGAATCCCCATGCACTCTCTCTTGGAGAGGGTGTTCATTTTTCTTCCCATTGGACATTAGCACTCCTGAATTTCCTCAGACTTAGGCTAGGGTTTGCACCATCAAATCCTCATCTTTTCAAGTCTCTGTCAGGCTGAATTAAACCATTGGCTTTTCTGGTTCTCTGGCTTATTGATGGTGGATAGAAAGATTTCTAATACTCCATAATGTCATGAGCCAATACCATAATAAATCTCAGGATTGAGAAAGGGAGGGAAGGAAGGAGAGAGCGGAATCTCCTTCTTATTTAGCTCCACTATGCTGGAGAACCCTGACTAATTCCAAGTAAATGTGATCAGGCTATTTCAGATAGTACAGATAGAGCTTTCTGTGCTGTATCTATAAAATGAAGTAAGAACACGAATATTAAATGAGACTAACCAGAGTGGCAATACTTCACAAATCATCATAAACTAATCTTGTGTGACTTTTTAAAGTTGTCTTAGTATCAATAATTTATTTTATTGAATACTAAAATTTGACTTTTCTGGCTAGTATGCTACTTAGGACAAGATGATATAAATTTTGTAGTAATTATATTGGCAATGAAGTGATAGAATATTTGTCTAGCAAACACGAGACCCCTGGATATATGCAAGACATATGTAAAATATACATACATATATATGTAATACACATACATGTATTACATACATACTGTATGTAAAGTGTGAGTTTTTTGATACCTGGCCCTATTCATTGTTCTTCTTTATATCACTATGCCTAAGAGTGTTTCTACAGCTAGACTGGTAAGATAAAGTGGCAATATCACTTCTCTATCCTACTTGTATCAGCCAGGAGATTTTGAATCTAATAGAATCTAATTGGAGCTGTTAATACTTGCTGCAGGATAGAAAAAGGCACTTGCCAATTCAGTAGTAGTGTATGTTTAAAGAAAGCAGATCTAAGAAAGTCAAACAATTTTAGTAAAATAATTATATTCATTGATGTTGTTTTGTAATAGGCAAGGCCAAATCATGTTACTAGAAAAGATATGTCTTTAACATAAAGCTGAACTGCTTATCAAATTGTAATTCTTACTGTTTCTTAGGTAACTTTACTGAGTAAATCAACCACCTTCATCTTGGAGATCAGACTGAACCAGAATTGAAGAATCTTAATTTTTCCCCATATTTAAAGCAAAAAACTATTTCCATCCATCTCCAGATTGGATAAAACCAAAGCCTGAAGCACTCATATCACAACAAAGAACTGAAGGTAAGGAAATAGACAGACATTGCATCCCCTGAAAGAGATGTGGGGAACAAGATGGAGAACACAGGAAAATCGACTGAAAAAAAAAAATCAAAGCAAGACAAAGGCATTTTGAAAGTTTAATTAAAGGAAGTTTCTTCCTTTCTCTGGTGTTCAAGGGAAAGAAAGTGAAACAGTCTTCATTTCTATTCTACCATATAGTTCTAGTATTTTGAGAATTTCAAGACCCCTCATTAAAGAACTTCAGAAACTTTTGCAATTATTAAACATGTACTTGTGCTGAAAGAAGGTGGAAACAGAAATATAATGGTCACTTCTTCCTCATTATTCTTGTTCAGCTTTAGGGGAGATGAATTTAAGAGACATTGTCTACAAACCCCAAGTGGATGACAAGGCAAAGTTTTATTCCTATTCAACAAATAAAACAAAAATACAATGATAAAAGAAGAGAAAACAAGCTCTAAAGATCTTCTCCTCTGAAGTTAGCAAAGATAACCTCTAGTGCTCAACAAGTCACTGCATGAAGAAATGAAAGAATGAAGAATTCATGATGAATGAATGGTCTAGATAGCCTTCAACTTTTTCTGCTTCTCCATATTTGTGTCTTCTGCTTCCAACTGCTTTGTATACCCTTGGGTGGGTCCTGAACACTTGAATTTCAGAGACTAGTAAAATACCAAGAAGAGGTTGACAGTGATGGCTACTGCACATTTCCCATCATTTTAATTTGTAAAATCCCAAAAGTATCATCTACAATAACATCATTTTAGAAAATCAAAGGTAGTTTAAGCACCCAAACTGCTGTAATCTCAGAATTTTAAAATTGAAGAAATTAACATTTTTGAAAAAAATTTTGTAGTGTCATATTTCTCATTTTACACAGATAAAGTACAACTAAGCTATGAACTAATGTTAAAATGACTTTCCTACACATAGACTAGAGTCTACACAGTTCTTTGCATATTTGCAAAAAACCCTCTTTTCTCAGATACAAAAAAACAACACTGTTACGTTACATAATGAGGCGAATGCATGTGACATTGCCAATGTTCAACCACTTGAACTTACAAAAAAGAAAAATTCATATGGCTCAATCTCATAGCATGATCTTTTTCTTTGCACTTGACCATTTTATAATGTCAAATAAATGTTAGAAATACAACAAATGTATTAACAGTAGTTCTGTGGCATTGTGTCTTTTCTGAAGAAATAATTTTCCTTCACACATGAGAATTTAAGGAGAAACTTCTAAGTGTTCTATACCATATTCTATATGACTACTTGGAGTCTATATTGGGACAAGGTTAGGGGCTATTCAAAATATAAATCTTTTAAATATATTTAATTACTTACCTTTTACTTACATCCATTACAACAAATCAATCTTTCTCCAAATTAACTAAATATTATTAGGTAGACACCCCAATATCTAGCACATAATATACCTTTAATTAAAGGTTCATTTTTGATATGAGTTAGCTAAAAGGAAAAAAGCTTTAGCTAAAATAAATGATAGAGTTTATTACAAGGAGTTGGGTGACTCCAAATGAACTCATAAGGAGAAGAGAGATGTTTCAGTCAGTGTTTACTAGAGAAACAGGCATAATACAAGATGCAAAAATATACAAGAATCTGTAAGATTTGCTTATTATGGCCACCAACAGAGTCAGATGTGGAAAAGTGCAGAGGATCTGTTTGTACACCTGAGAGTACAAAAGTCTGGAGCTCACTGCAGTGTCCTGTGTGAATCTGTAGCAGAAGGTCAATGGATCTGCAATGGAAGGCTGAAGAATCTACACCAGAAGGCTGAAGGATCTGTGTCAGAAGCTGAAGAATCTGCACTGGAATCCAGGATATGACATCTCTGGGGAATGCAAAGACTGTAACTCCTCTGAAGAAAGAGAAGCCAGTTCATCTTTCTTCATTTCCCCTTTTTACCATGCAGGTGACAAGCCGCCCTAGGGTAGACCTTTCATACTCTAGGATGTGGAATTGCTGAGCCAGTTGAGTTGGACTTCCCTTACTCAAGTTGACACAACCAATCAATCTTCACAGGGAACAAGCATCATGGGAATGGGGATTTTCAGAGCTATTTCTCCACAATTTCTGTCAGCTGTGTGATCTGTCCCCCTCTTGCTCTAATTCTTTCTCTCTGCAGACTCTTAATCCTTGTTACCCCAGAACACTGTCTCACAACACTGGTTTGAGGGTCATATAACCCCTTTTTTCCCCCAACGTTCTGGTTTGGCTTGCAAAACTGGAACTGTTCCGTGTTTAGTGTGTCAGGAAGTAAGTATACTCAGTCTGTACATTTGCTGTCACTTCTTTTCCAGAATGTGACTTTTTTGATTGATAAGACTAAGAGAGAACCTGTGCAGTTCAAATCTAGGAACTTCTTGATTCTTTTTATTTTGGGACCTGTCCTACCCACAAACCCAGATGTTTTCTCCCCTCCAGGGTGGTGTGCTCTCTGTGCAGAATGCCCATTCTTTAGGAAAAGCAGGCAAGGAATGCTTAAGGAATTGAAGCTGTTTTTTCTGCTTCTGGAAGGAAATGTCAACTGCAGAAATAAGGAATAGGAAAGCCAGCCCACCTTGTCCTTTAGTCCAGAAGACTTTTCAATTCATATTTACTAATGACAAAACTAATATTTTAGGTCTATTTAATAAGTCCTGAGTTCTTTTCTTTAGTATAATCATTGGCTCTATTCATTTTCTAACAACAGTTGGAGTAACTGTCCAATTCAGTTGGACATTTATAGTTCATAGTTCAAACAAAATAGTGAGATAATTTGATTGGCTTCATTTAAATTAACTGTCTGTTCCTGTTGTGAATAATTACTCCAAGCATGACCTAAGAGGTAAGATTATTTGAGGCTAGGTCTACTTCTTCAATAGAAATTGTGTAGAAAATTCTAAAGAAGGGTAGTATGGTGAATAGACCCACTAAGAGTCAAAGGTCTCTTTTGAGTTCTAATATTACAGCAGTGCTCACTGCTAGCATCACTGTTGTTTAACATGAAATGGATTCAGTGGCAAGATGGCTCTCAATTTGAGTATCACATATAAAAAGTTTCTTGTATTTTCTGTTTTCAAACTTGCAATTTGTTCCTGAAAATTAGGCAAACTATGTGAAAGTATGCTTACAATGGAACTTTTAGGCCATTATGTGTATTACTTAATTATGAATGTACAATGCACAAAAGATGAGAATAGATTGGTTTCCTTGTCTTTATCCCTAGAGTTGAAGTAACCTATCCCTTAGCAAGCAAAGCAAAAAGTCTCAGCCTTCTCTCCACATAGACTTTCCTGAACGAATACTTTAAAGATCAGCTAGAACTGGGAATGTAACTCAGTGATACAGCATTTACCTAACATACCAAAAGGCCCTGGATTCAGTCTCTAGTAACTAACAACAACAGCAAAATAGACTAATTATAAAAATTAACCTCCAGTCAATTAAAAATCATGTTGGCAATGGAAATCATATTGTTTGATCAATGTTGCATGCCTGTATCTGGCAACCTGAGCAACTATTTTGAGGATGGCAGTATGAAATACAACAGCCGTTGATAAATTCCTATCACCTTGTTTTGAAACCTTATATCACTATTGGTTGATTTGTTTATTTGTTTGCATTTGGGGCTTTTTGTCGTTTGACTTTTGTTGCTTTTTTTTATTTTTGATTACTTTTTTGTTTTTATGTGCCTCTTTCTCCTTAAAATAAAAAAATAAATAAAGATGGCACACATGAAATAGAAAAATATCATGTTGGAAATCCTACACATGCGTATGATTGGTCAGTATAATTATGTCAGTACGTATATCATTGGCAAATAAATAGGTAGTTAAAATCATATTGTATGTAAATAAATAATTTCATAGCTTCAATATTTGACCTAAAATTAATATGCAAGCCATGGCACACATAAGTATTTAAGTTAAATTTGTTTTCAACCTAATGATTCATAAAAGCAAAAGTGGGTTGGTGTGGTTAACCCAGGGCTCTTCACAGCTGCACAAGAAAGTTGAAACTGAGGAGTTTTTTCTCTCAACAGATTTCAGTAAAACTGGCAGAGGAATTCAAAATGATTCCACTGACCTTGGAGATGAACTGAAAGCATTAAAGCAGGTTCTCTGCAAAAGAATGTTGTTGATGTTAATGATAGGGCTCCTCTGAGTAGAAAGCATTTTTAAAAGTCAGGGATGACCCAACATCACCTCTTTCTACTACTGAATTTTATTTACAAGTCTCTGCATACCAGGCACTCTTTAATAATACATTGAATTGAATTCTAAGCTTCAAATGTATCTCTTCATAACAGAATCAGTAGCACTACCAGGTAAGAAAATTCATGCATTCTCACCCTCCCTCTACATACATGTCTTTCGTTACCAAGGATCAGACACCTTCATACTGAACTACCACTAAACAATTGCCAGTCATCAGTACTCTGAATTATTTAACATAGGCTCCTTGCCATGACAAAGAAACCTGAATGAGTAAACTTTTACCTTAGCAGTATTATTTTCTGCTCACATAAAGTCAAGGGGCATTTGAGTTAGTAGGCCAATTTTTGTACAGTGTCACTAAAGGATCCAGGCTCTGTGTTGTGGCTCTACCCAGTCATAGGTCCTTATGTTCATCTTCAAACCCCATTAAACACAAAGACGATGGAGAAGTGTGTTCACAATCTTTCACAGAGCAGTCTGAAAAGTGACACTTAATACTTTCTCTCCATTTATTGGCTAAAGCCCCACCTCATGGTCAACTCTACGGGTTGCTGGGAGAAATTACCTATCACCATACCCAGGACAAAGAAGGTCATTTTAAGGAATTAGAAGAGCCTTTGTCATCCCCTTTTTCTCCTTTTAAAATTAGTATGTTTTTGTGGTACATAATAATTACATTCATATTGAAGAATTGGAACATCCACAGGACAATCACATCTTGATCAATCCATCAAAATTCTTTTTCAAGAGCAACTTTAAAATAAGGACCAACTACCCAGCCTAAATTAGCCATATAAGGAATATAAATGAATGAAAAGAGTCTTATATGACTGTTCAAAACTGCTCAAAACTAGATCACATCACATGTCTACAGCCACTAGTAATATTCCAACCCAATATTCTAACCTAACAAATTGTCACTCTATAAAAATAAGGATGGGTATTGTCAAGTCTGATTTTTCAAGAAATCAAGAAAGCAAGTTTTAACTTTAATGTGAATTCTTCTGAATAGTAAAATGTTGGCAATTATTTTACACTTAAAAAACAGTGTCATGTCACACAAGTATTTCTACATTCTCAATTTGTACAAAATATTTAAAGTAAAAATTTCTTCAAATTTAATGAGGCTCTAAAAACATAACTAGCTCTTTTTCTTAAAGATGCAACTTAGTACCTTGATACATGTTTGAATAGGCTGAGCTAGTAAAAGAACTGATAAACTTCAGAGTGGAGCCAAGAGTATTAATTAAGCAGTTTTAATTAATGCTACCTAATTAATTATAGTAGCAATTAATAACTGGGTAAAATTAATTAGCTATCATGTGCTACATGGGTACCACAACCTGGCAGAAAGCAGCGAAGGCAGAGACAGCCTACATCTTTATAAATACTACAAATAACAAAAAAAAATTGTAAGTGGACTCAATTATATTTCATGATTTATTAACTGTTTGAAAATAGATTATGATATGCTAAGTTAACAAATGCTTACTCTATGTCCAAGACATTTAATTACTTGCTGCAGAAAAAAATACAAATGATTTTTATTAAACTACTCCCTGATGGAATTAACCTTTTAGTAGGTAATTGTATACTTAGATAATCAGCTGTAATATGAGGCCAAAAGCAAGGAAGCCAGAAGTGCTTTATGAGTACAGAGACCTGACAAGAAAGAGATGTTGTCTGGGTGGGGTGGTCAGAAATGGTTCATAAAGGAAGATAAGACGTGTGGAGTCAGTTATATAGAATGGAGAAGTAGGGATGCCAGAAAATCCAGACAGCATTAACGAAGACATGAAACTTGAGGTGTGAAGAGGAGGTATAAGGATGAGCAGGCTGGAGCAAGCAATCTCTAAAAGTAAATAACATCTTCAACTGTTTATTTATTCAGTAAAATCCTTGAGACTCTATAAGGAAGGTTTTCTCTCTCAAAGCATACATACGGATGCCAATCAATTATACAATGTAGGCAAAACATTGATGGAAAGTTTTGTGGCTTTATAATATTGTTATTTACAGTTATGTCTTGCTTTAAAGTATGATTAAATCCAGCATTTTTATGATTTACTCACAATATATCTTGCATCAACTCTTAAGTGCTGCCATGAACTCATGTACCAGAAATCTACAATAAGTCAGGCCCTGAGATTTCTGGTTACAAGCTGCTTTCATTACATCAGTCACCTCCTGTTCAGATTTCCAGTGGTGACATTTGCATGGTTCCATCTGTCCAATTTCTGTCTTCTCAAGGCCATATTGTTTCAGTGACATTTGGGGTCCTTCCAAATCATTGCTTCCATATATCTTCAATTTGAAGAAATTACCTTTATAGTCAGTTTTTCATGAGAAGTAGTCTTAAATGTGTATCTTTTGTTTATTTTAAAGAAATATTTTGATATCTCTTGCCCTGAATTTATAATTTGATTTGCTTTCACAGAGCATATAAATCTTTTCTCAAGTCAGTTTAACAGTGCTGGCCAAATACATTATATCTTCTATCGGGGCTAGAAATGTCTTAATGTATGGCAAATAGCAGAAAATAGTAACTTTTTAACCAGTGTCAAATGTTATAAATTCTCCAGTTTTGTAACATTTCCTATTAGCCATTCTGAAACTATGTCATTCAGCAAAATAACTACCTCTATTTTGATATTCCTCAATTACCATCTCTCATCAAATCTTATGTTAAACCCAAAGGCTACACTAATTTTGTTCCCCTCTGTTATTGAGTCTTATCTATTTAAAAGAACAGTTATCAGCTTAGGTTTCTTTATATTATCAACTTTGGAATAAAATGTCTGGTCTGATGGGCAAGATTTTTAAATCAATTTGTATAGTTCTAACCATTATATCTGTTGTCATTTCTTTTGGAATTTTAAATTTTAGTCTTGACATTATCAATGCCATTCCCATTATTGGCATTATAAATATTATTATTTGTGATAGCAGTATAGTGTCTAATGATTTGTTGGCTGGTCCTAAATTTCCTAATACATGGCATAATATTCTACTTTCAGCACCATTCTGCTAAACTGAGTCAAAGTAAATACTCCTCCTACGTATTTTTCACTTAAGAGCATAGACCATTTAATCAAATAAGCTTCTGGATCAAGTCAGTGAAGCAAACGTATGAAAGCAAGGGCACAAACAGTTCTATTAATGGTGCTTGACATCATACAAATTGCTTATTTTCTTACATGTACATTAAAATGATCTTCAAAAATATCATTTAATCCTTTTCATTTATGTTTATAATTGTAGTCCCACACTTATCTCTCTAAAGCATCTTTGTATTTTTTTTTCACAACAGCAGGCTGTGAGACTTCATTTCCCTGTGATGATTGGGGTACATATCTTAGACTTCAATGGAAAAAAAATAAAGTATAAAGTTAGAAAAATAGAAGTGGTTTGCAGTACGCATAGCTGTTTAATTTTTCTCTCACAGGCCTAATCATGACTTTCATAAGTAATATTGCTATTTAATACAAATATATAAGCTCAAATGATAGTTTATAATTTTACAAATATGGAGAAAAACAAAATAACTAAATTTTCAGGCAGCCACAAAGTTTTAAATATTGACTTTTCAAACAAGAAAATAACTTTTTATTGTCTAAGTCCAAAACTTATTGTTATATTCTATAAACACAGTTTTATAGAAATTTTTTCTGGCATTTAATCTTTATTCCACATATGTAGAATTTCCAATGTATGTAATGTACATTTATAATGTACATATGATAATGTTTTTACAGATACATATTTTGTCCACATTTGTCATACTGTACTAAACTATAATTTGTGGTGTTTTATTGTAGCTATTTATTTCACCTCCAGGATGCTTGTGTTCAGTATATATTCCTAGATAAATATTACACGATGACATGAATTGATTAGACCTCTGGGTATCAGTTTTCAAGGTATACGGTGTATTTGTCAAACTGTATTTATAAAATCAAGTCTCAAAAGTACCTCATTCTCATATTTTTTTGAGCTCACATAGAATATTGTAGAATTGTTGCAAGCAGAAACCTTCCATGTTTGGTGCTTTTAGAAGAACTATAAATATAAGCAATCCAATTTAGCAATGATATATGCTGCCTTCCAAATTCCAATCATATCTGTCCTTAGTTATAGCAATTTCCAATAAAAAAAAAAACCTTCTGTGATGCTCAGACACATATCATTTTTAAGACCTAGAAATAAAGGCCTGGACTAAGGCCAGTAGCTTGAATTGTGGGATATCTATTCCAAGAATATCTTTTATAGTTATCACTGCTCACTTGTCTCTATGATCTATTAGACCGCCCCTGTTTCCTACCACTGAAAAAAAACCTTTTTTATTTTCCATTATTTATCTTATTCTTCTTGCATGTATTCTGCCTCCCTGTGAGGTATTATTCAACTTATTCTTCTAGATAAATCTACAGCAACCTTGGTATCAAAATATCAAAATGATCATTTGGGGTTTTGTACTACCACTTCCTTTAAATAAGAAGAAACTCTTTTAAAAGTTTGAAACTTAAATAAAAAGTAGCTTCAATAACAAGTAACTTTTTCAAAATTCCTTTACAACCTAGAAAGCAAATGAACTTGGGAGAAAATTTTCATACTTGTTAATAATCACTTTTCATTTAACAACTCAATCTCAATTGCTGTATTTTTTCCATTATAAGATGACATTGGTTACACATGCATCATAAATTTAATAATAGCTTTTTAGGAAAAGACATACCTCTATATAAATGCATACAATTAGTTTTAATGAACTGAGCACAGCATACATTTACTCACGGAAACACCTATCACTCTTTGCATATGTTGGTGTTATAGACACAAAGATGAACTTCCCCAGGGATGGTGACAAAAGTCTGCTGACATTGCCTGCTCTCAGCTGCTTTCAGAGCAGCCCCAGCTGCAGAAAGTCACTTAGGTTAAGGTCACACCTTTTTTCAGGCCAGCCATACTAAAGGACTAGCAATTTTGTCCAAACACAGGACATTGATTGGCAAGGTGAATCATGGTTTTGTATCACAGTTTCCCTCAACTCAATTCTATTTATTTTCCTTTCCTTTTGTAGGCATTAATTCCCAATAAATGTCTGGCACCCCAGACTCAAACTCAGGATCTGATTCCAGAAAGCCTCACCTGCAATGTATAGTCAGAATTAATGCAATCACTCTAAAATTTGTATGAAAATGTTTTCTTTTATTTGAAGCTATTGATAGCATCAAAATACCATACTTGTCTCTGTAATCCATGCTCATATTCTTGTACATTTTAGCAATATTTAGGTTGACAGCATAATTTGAAGGTGTCCTACTTATAAATGTATGTGTTGCATTAGGTAGATAGTTAGAATTCTTTTCATAATAAATAGTAGAAACTCTAAGCAAAGAGGTGATTTTATTGACTCAGAGAATAAAGAGGGTGAAACACCAGGAATTCAGGAAAGGCAAGGATACAGAAGAGACTCAGGAACAGAGCTTCACTTCACTCCTCATTGCTTTCTTTCCATGACAGGTAATCTGTCCTGTGGTATCTACCTGCTATTACTGATGGCTTAGATTAATTTATAGATTGAGCTACAGCAAAAAGATTCATTTGATACTGCAAATTCTATGTTCAAAAATACTATTTTTCCCCTTTTGCTATCACCATGGTAAAAATTTGTTTGGGTAAGAAAAGAAAATCCTGCAATGTGAATTAACCTAAGAACATTAAATTAAGTGAAGCAAGTCAGTCACAGAAGGACAAATACTATATAATTGCCCTCAGAAATATCTAAAATAGGCAAATTGAAGTAAAACACAGAATTATGATTTTCAGAGGGTGGAGGGCAAGGAATTGCTAATCACTGGGTATAAAATTTCACATTTGCCTGATAAATTTTAATGATCTGCTTCCAGAGAATACTGTGCCTAAAGATAACAATACCGTACAATACAATTTATCTTTTTTTATTTTTTGGTACTGGATATCAAACTCACTATCTTGTGCTGCCTGTACAATTTAAAATACAGCAAGAGCAGATGTTATGTTAAACAGTTCCTACCACAACAAAATATAGTATTTAAAAGTGTAATACATACTGAAATATTTTTAATTGTGTGAAAGCATGCTTAGAACAAGTTGTATTTCCGAATATATTATTTGAAAACAATAGCAAAGTGGAGAGTTGTATTATTACAGTGAATAAAACTAAAGGATACCACTGGGAAGTGGGAAAGTTAACACTAATAATAAGACAGATTAGTATCCTGTGCCTTGCCATACAAAGTTCTGAGGACACAAGATCATTTATGTAATATTCTTGCCAAAAATGTATTACTTAAATCTAATTATAAGAAAACATCACATAAACTGAAAGGCATTTTTCAAAATAACTGCTTGGTGCTCTTCAAAAGTGTCAGCCATAAAAGAAAAAATTAGTCAAACAAGAGTTCTAGAGTTCATAACATTAAAAAGACATAACAGCAAATTGCAGTGCACCCTGGATTATAATAGATCAAATTGAAAACATGTTATAAAAAATTAGGACAATTACAAAATGTGAATATGGATCATATAATACTCCATTATGCTAAATTTCCTGATTTTGTTGATTTTACTCTGTATGAAGTATGATCACAAAATACAGTGAATGTTCTCATTTTTTAAAAATGTGTTACAGAAAAAGACACATTGCCCTTAGTTGCTCTCAAAATATTCCTTCTCACTTCAAACACACTTATCTAATTGTCTTTGTTACCTAGTGAAATCCTCTTTTGTGTCTTTAATTTCACTTTGTGAATGCCTCAATGTTCTTGAATCAGTTCAAAATGTTTACCTTCAGTGGTATCTTGCCTCTGGGGAAGAGACAGAAGTCACATCATGCCAAGCTAAATGAGGTAGACAAAGACATACCAACAGTTTTTAAGAGCCTACCTTTCTTTTGGATGGCACCTGGCAGCAATATTCACTGTATTTTTCATCACAACTCGTAAAGACACTCATGAAAAGAAATAATAGAAAATGTGTGTAGGAAGCAATGGAGGTATTTTGAAGGAGATTAATGGGAATGCAGTTTTACTGTAAAAATTCTTTTCATGTAAACACACACCATACTTTTAGATCATTCCTTTTATGTCATTTGCTTTTGCTATGCAACAAACCACCCTAAAATTCCATGGTTTAGAAACACAGACATTTTTCCTTCTCATGTTTCTATGGGCTGACTAGTAAGACTTCTAGTCTAGGCTGGTCTACCTGAAATTGGAAGGTTTGATGGTGGCAAACCTATGGCACATGTGTCACAGCAGGCTGTTTGTATCATCAAAAGCTCTAACAGGTTCACCATCAATGGATGGTACTTGGCTTATTGCTAATGAGGATGATGGCTTTATGGCTGTCATTCTCATCTGCCTAGCCCCAGTTTTCCACATAGTGGTAAAAATGTTGCCAGTGGCAGTTTAACAATAACCCACAACCTTCAGACCAGTGTCAAAGGAGGATAAATTCAAAAGCATAAGCATGTTTCCTTTATCAATATCTAATATGCTATGACCCAGGCAAGTTATATGGCTAAACCCATATTCAACAGGTAAAAAAGGAAACTCTCCCTCCTGATAGGAGGAGTACCAAAGTCTCCTTGCAAAAGGGCCTGCACACAGGAATGGGACAAATAGTTGGCCACTTTGCAATCTATCATCCTACAACTAAAATGTCTTTGTTCTTTAAAAAAAAATTGAAGTAATTAAGGATAAAGATACATAATGTCTGCAACTTACAAATAGTTCAGGAAAAATGTACAGAAAAAGAAAGGGAACAAATACAACAAAATGATAATTTACATGAAAGATATAAAGGGTATTGTGAAAGATTTCTGAGATCTGTGTGAACATATTTGTACTATTTTTATAACACATAAAGTCTACAATTATTTGATAATTTAAAAAAAACTTTTGAAAATCTCATTGAAATAGATCATTCCGGGTTGACCCCAGGATTACAGTCGCCTTAGTAACACAGGAACACAGATAGGAACAATGTTAAGGGATGAGATAGGCCAGGATGAAAGGCAGGTTCTTGGAGAGCGTGCTGGAGAGAGTTTCAAGACTGATCTGTGTTCTGAGTTTGGGGCAATTTTCTGCTTGGTTAAATGCATATTTGCATCTCTTCCCCTTATATAAGTACTATATTGAAATTGCATCATTTCTCACTAATGCCAAGTGATAGCTTTAGTCAGATTGTGAGCACCTGAATGATAATCCCTCCCATCCACTGTCAGGGCACAACAACCTCTCCTAGCTGTATTCCAGGTTTAGATCTATCTGGCCACAATCACACCATTTCCTTTTCACTTTATTCTTTTTAATTGTGACACCAGATGATGACTACAAATGGCTCTGAGTTACCTAAATCTGTATTTCTAATTATTATCTAAAGATGTTGTTTAATTATTAGATAGCATAAAGGCATTGAAAGTGGAAAACACTTATTTTGAAACAAATTATTTCTAGCTCTCTAGATAGGAATTTAAGCGTAAATTTAAAAATAAAAATGTTAAATGCAACATAGTAACTAAAGATTATTTCTGATACAACTTCAGCATATTTCTGAAGTTGAATGCCCATCCCATCTCACTAGAGGAGCAAAGCCTTCTAGGGAATTTGCTGTGACACATGAAAGAAATTTGCAACCAAACACATTTGAAAAATGTTGGATAAAACCAGCATCAAACAAGTTTTGGGAATAAGCTAGTTTATGTAGGGAGCGGCTTAAGGTAATTGCCACCGTCCCGCCCCTCCTGCCTGAGGGCATTCTGTGTCAGCCTACATTACCCACGATCCTCTCCTGCATTTAGCGGATATGAGGAGAGCCCAGTCATGGTTACCACGCACCCCTACCTAGCAACAGCTTCCTGCCTCTAGCTTGTCCTTATTTGGATAGATCTTGCTCTCTAGCCAATCAGTGGACACACAACGTGCTTACCCTGCCCAGCTCCATGTTTCACCCCCCTCTTATAAAAACCCTGTGCCCTACATCAATAAAGGAGACTTGATTGGAAGCCCTCAATTTGTCTCCGTCTCTCTCACCTCTTGCCCATGTCCCCCATCCCGTTCCCCCTCCAGGAGAGACCCACGAATTGATCCGCGGGCCGGATCAAGTTTACACTATATATGTATAAGAAGCAGCTATCTTTTCTTAAGAAGAAAGAACCATTTGCTAATAAAGCATCTTCATAAGACTGTAATTATTAGTATCCTGATGAAAACTTTAACCTTGAGTGGCCAAAGTACTATCTCAAGTTTGGCTGTACTCCACGTCACCCTCTCTGTTCATCTCCTGTATTGTATTTGTAACTTTCTTTGATCCATTCCAAACTCCTCTTCTTGTTTGCATCCCTCTGCACTGGACTCTAGTCAGTGTCAGATAGATAGGTCATATCCTTCAATTTAAACTGCAATACTTTAACCACTTTATACTAGATAGTAAGTAATTATAGTAGTGTACTCTAAAGTCAAGAAGATTGGAGTCTAACCCTAGCTCCTCTACTTTCAAACTATGTGATTGGTTCACTAGTACTTAAGATACAAAAATAAAAATGTATAATTTATGGTGGTTGTGAGGTGGTTTAATTATATGGTACTTACAAAAGATATCAACTTGTAATTGGCATGCAATACGTGTTCAATAAGTAGTAGCTCTAAGGAGATATTTTTAGTCTTTATCTATGTACTCACACAAAGGTCAGTATATTACCTATCTTCAGCTGAACCAGATATTTTGTCCTGTTTGCTACTTAACATATAAACAAAATGCCAAGCAATTAGTGATGTGACCATCTATGTATGTCAGCGAATAATCCTCCTCTATTTGAAAGAACTGATGTGTGTTGGCCCTACCCAGTGGCAGAGACAGAGTGAGCCTTTCCCACAGCCTTACTCTGCTTAATGTCAGGGCTCTTCCGTGTTTTAAGACAGTCACTAGGTTGCATAGAGAAGCATTCTCATAAGGCATCTCCACAGTGGCTATGCAGCAACTCAAGGCTCTGGAAAGACGTTATTCCCATTCTTTTGATGCTGCTGAGGACCAAGGATTTAGCTCACTGGCTTAAGCACCTGCCTGCCTGGCAAGCGTGAGATCATGAGTTCCATCCTGGTACAAAAAACAAAACAAAACAAAATTTTCCTCTTCTGATGCTGCTGAATACAAACAGCTTAAAGTCTTACAACTTCAACACCTAGAAAGTTGAGCAAGTTGTCAGACATGGGTGGACCATAGGTGCTCAGTAAAAGACAATCAATAGAAGATATCTTTGGGGGTACAAACTAAGCGTCACTAGTGATACTTTCTTTTAGAAAGCGTCCAAAGCTGTGGACTTGTGTTGCTCTTCTGATCCCAGTCAGCTCCAAAACATGAAAGAAATGTTCCTCTGATTGATACTTTTCTCAGACTACTCATTTGGCCACATCTAGGGGGGAAGAAAGGAATCATCTTCCAAAATAGAGTCAGGACCTCTACAGATACAATTTCACACCAAATTCTACACTTTTCTTTTTGTCTACCTAGTCTCTTGAGACCTGATTCTGTTCAAGTCTGCTAATCCAAAAGAGCACAAATAAAAATTAGGAAATGGCCCTTTCTTTGTGACAGTTTCCTGCCATTTCTCAAAAAATTGTCTAACTAGTGTCTTAAACCTTAGTTACAACAGAAAATGTTTGCACAAAACAGAAATGGCATGTTTGTAAGCCAAAGCTCTCTTCTTTGTTTCTTCATCTTTTAGTTTTGGGACCAAAAAGACTAAGCTAACTGTTTTTCTGGACCCTTGGATAAGGCCTTTTTTGTAAGGATGGCTTTTGTAAGTCTTTAATCTTCTTTCTGCAGTGAATCTACCTTTGGAGTTTTAGAGGCAAAGGGGGAGACTGTAAACAAAATTAACTTCTATGAACTGATTCTGATAATATACACCCTGAAAAGCATCCACAAACCCTTACTGAAACACGCTGCCACAGTTTTAAAGGAAGGTGCACTCTTCACCTGCCTAACTACATGCCAAAAAGATTGGTGTTTCTCATAGTGTTCTCTAAATCACCAGAAACATTGAAAACGTGTTACAAATGCAAATCCTCGGTCCACTCTGGATCTGTTGGAGCCAGAAATTTTGGGAGGCGCAGTCACACAATCCATGCTTGAAGGATAGAACCAGTTCATCCTGATGCTCCATGCTGTTTGAACCACTGCTCTGGATTCTAGACCAGTGAAAGCCACTTCACCCACAGATGAGAACTATAGGCAGCTATCCCCACATCAGCTGATGATGAGGCTAGACATCATCTGCTAAATACATAACTTCCCCATGTGTGGTCTGGTTGGCTCTTGAGACTTCAGGATTGACTTTCTAACTTTCATACAAGGTCAAGAACTGTTTTCCTAAAATGTGGTTCAGAACAGCACACATCAGTTTCCTAGAGCTTTTTCACTGGAGTTGGACCATATTTCTCCTATTCTTATTATCTACTTCAAGATTCATGACTTTAAGAGCTCCAGTCTGAGTGTACCCTGTAGTATGATGTCTTAAACCTCACAGCAGCTTAAATTGCAATCCTCATCAGACTAAACATTCTGCTTCTCTCCATGCCATTCCACACAGAGTGTCTTTTTTTCCATTCTACCCAACAGATATAGTTACTAGAATGCCACAGAGAGTAAATCTTCTTATTCACTTAGCTTTATTTGATGTCCCAAAATTCAGCCCACAAATCCAAATGATTCTACTAAAGCAATGATTGTTCATCAACATTTATGGACTGAACTGTGCATCTTCTAAAAAAAATCATATATTGCCTATGACTGAATGTGTATATATGGCCCTTTAAGAGGTAAATAAGGTTCAATGAAGTCATAAGGATGGGGCCTTATATGGTAGGACGGTAGTTCTTACAATAGGAAGGGGAGACATCAGAGCTCTCTTTCTGTCGATGTTTGCACAGAGGAAAGCTCATGTAAGGTGACAGTCAGAAGGTGGCCATTTGCAAGCTGAGAAGAGAGGCTTCATCAGAAACCAACCTCAACAGCACCTTGGTGTTGAACTTCTAACTCCAGAAATGTAAGAAAGTAATTTTCCATGGTTTAATCCACACAGGGTATGGTACTTTGTTACAGTATCCTGAGTAAACTAAAACAATCACTATGAACCAGAATCATCTGGAGGAGTTTTTTGAAAATACATATCCCATAGAGAATGCTTTGATTTGTCTTGGGTGTGACCCTTATATTATCAAGTTTAGAAGCTCCTCACCTTATTATGTGTGCAGCCAAGGTAGAGAACTTCTGGGACTGTTCCTGGTTTGTAAATTGAAACCCTAGGACTATTTTATAAAAGTTCATCCCGCTGACACAACTTGAGAGAATAACCTTCAGACAAATCTAACCTATTTTCCTATTTCAAAGAATTCCCAAATAGATTATAAAGAAAAGATTATAGTTTGACAACCTGAACAACAGAATATAAACTGAGTTTAAAATTAATATAACTTCAGAATAAATCGGTTTGAATTTTTAATGTAATAAATTATTAAACCACTTTTGTTTTTCTGTTGAAAGTAACTGTACAAGAAACAAGCAAAATTAGTACAGAAACGCTTATCAGTTCTAAAAACAAGACAGGGTCTTAACCTTAGAGCACTACAGTTGAGATTCAATGTCTAAATTTGGACTAAATTAAAAGAAATTGCCAATAAGCTATGTAATTCACTTTCACAGGAGAATAAGATAGGATGGTTGAAAGTAATAGAAATTTTTCTGTGAAAAACAATCCCACTAATATCCCTAAATTGAAAGGATGATATATTGAACAGAATTCAGTTGCAGAAAATAAGATCTATCCTAGTTAATCAATGCAGAGCAACACCTAGTACAAGAAATTATGTGCTTACAAAATTGTTAGAAGGTCAACAGAAGCTGAATTACCTCCCAAAGACATACTGCCTCTGCTATGACCAGAAAAGCTGCTTTCTACAAGAACTTGACAAATGTGAACCACATCTGAAATTTTAGCAGATGACTCCAAAACCACACAACCTCAGGAAGCAAAATGAATGCTCCACATCCAGGGAAACTATTCATGTGACTCAATTACTAATTGATATGTCACCAAAATGCTTCTGGTTTGGTTTAACCCAAACCATGACCAGAATTCTATCTACAAAGTGGACCTGGGGAATGTGGTTTATGTTTCAGTCTTTGAATCTAGAAGATATGAAAATTTTTCTGTCAATCTACTTTCTGTATACTCAGCTTCCATACACAACTGCTTCCCATACTTGTATTTCTAAACAACAAAGCAGTCTCCAAATATGCATGTCTTCTTCACTCTTTTAGCTATAAATTGACAGCAGTAGGAGACAATAAAGAGAATTAATATTGTTACAACCCTACTTCTTATTCTCCTTCTTTCATGATATTTAGAGTTAATTTTTTCACATAACATAGTATTATTGTTTTTCCTAAAATGGCCAACTGATAATCTCCTATTAAATTTCTCATCTCCTGAATTATGCAATCTTCTCTTCAATACTTGGATCTGTAAACAAGTAGAGCCTAAAATTTAAGCAAAAGGAAACAGAGTTTTATAAGTAGGTCATTTGGTATAACAATAAAAGACACCATTCCCAAGCCTCTCACTTTTGTTTTCAGGCTCCATGAATTTCAACTATGGGAGAAATATGTTGGTCAGTGATTCAGAGTAAATATCACATCTATAAGACAGCACCCTAGTCACTAGGTGTTGTTTCTTATACGCTGCCATAACCGAGTCTTCAATAGGCCATTCCATCATTGTGCATGGGCAATTGCTTCTGGATGGGTATTACCAGGAATCCCATAAGTACCAACCTAATGCCTCATTTCTTTTGCTATAAAATTAGTTCTTTGGTCAGAAAAAAAAGTATTGTGTGGGGTAATGGGAATAAGCTATTTAGTAAATCCTCAGATGTTCACTGGCAAAAGCAATGTAAGCAGAGTAGACATTCAACTCTACATTGAATATGCCTTTCCTAGAGATAAAAATTACTGATTTTGTCGTGATATAAGGCAATTAATATATCTATCACTAAGCCACATGTGTAATATTCTCTGCCTCTGGCAGTTCGAGCACTTAGTTGAGATATAGCCACATAAACTACAGTGAAAGAAAACTAATGTTATAGAAATGAAATAGAAATTTCAAAATGGCACCTATCACAGCCATTTTATTCATTAACCTACTGAACTAACATTGGAGTAGATAGAAAAAGAAAATTCTTTCTGTCATTTTCACTGGAATTTGAGAACCTAATCTTAGAGTGGGACCTTTTGAAAAGCATTCTTATAAGACGTATAAGTCAGTCTGAGGTCCTATCCAAAAGGTCTACCTATCTCTTCCTCCAACCTTGTCATCAGTTCTCCAGTCTCATTATTTTTCCGATCCATTAACCATTAGCTACTGCCCGTGAAATATATTGCACTATTTTTCATTCTAGGCAAAATAGACCACTAGGCATATCACTATCCATGCTGCAGCCTCACCTATCTTTTAGCAACCCCTTTGGGTAAGGCTTCAGGAATCTGTTCACCTCATGTCCAGACCATCTATCACAAGGAACTAACTATTAACAGGCTTGGAATTTTTTTTTTCTTTCTCATATCATACAGAACTTTTCATCTGGTCCTGGGAACTAGCTAAAGAAAAAAGGGAGTGCATTAGGGCTTGAACAAGTCTTCTGGCACACATTTTACTTCCAATTGAGTACAGACTGCTGCTGGATATACCTTAACTTACGACTTGGTAAATCAGACCCTACTCCCAACATGTCTGTTGTTCCTATGGTTAGACATCCAGATATAGTTTCTTCTAGAGCCAATAACAAGCCAGTGTTTCTCAAAGAGACAATAGTTACTTAGAGCATAGTCTACAGGGGCACTGCTAGTTTCTGATACTCAGAAATTGGAAAAATATACCCAATCTATATGCATATACCTTTCATAACTAGTCTGAGGTAAGCATGGGCCAAAGCTGCATTTATCACTAGAACTTATAAGCCCTGACTCTGACAAGGAGACCCACAGTGGCCATTGGGTTTCATGGACTAGCTTTATCTCAAAATCAGCATCAATAATTACTAAATGGGCTGAGCGTCTTCCTCTGTATAACATATCAGCAATGGGAAGAAGATTTGTAGTGTATACTTGTGATTTTTTTTGTAGAATCTTTCTTCAAGGATCAGTGATTAACTCAGAATTTGAATTTAATTGTGGACTGGGATAAAGCTGCCCGAAATCCCTTGGTGTAATAAAGGAAGAAGAATCCAAGGATACAGGGAGAGAAAATAATGATTCCTCTTCACTCAAGAGTTCAGGGTCTGTTATTATCTTCAATTTGAGAATTGACAAGGAAGACATGATGAGTCATCTCAGGTTAAAAGTCTGATCTTAAGGTTTTAGTGAGCTGTCCACATATTTCATTCCAAGGGCGCCATGATCAGTATGCCACCATGAAACATTTCTGCCATCAAACCACTGTTGACCTTCTTTCTATTGAGCATAAAATACTATATATAATATTTATGATACAACACTTTAAACTACATAAAATTCTATCATTCCTACTGAAGTCATAATTCTATTGAAAAAGTAACATGTTCTGTCTTTATTTTCAGCATTTACAATATAGACATGATTTGTCCAAAAAAGTGCCCTAACCAATGGTATCTAAGATTTGAAAATTTTTGTGAGACAGTTACAGGGCTCACATGCTAAGACCATTCTAACATTTTAAATTCCATATGATTTGCATTTCTTCTTTTCCATGATACTAAGGAATTTCTAACATCCAAATTTCTTGTAGTTTAAGGTGTCACTTTATCTAGGGTTCTGTCAGCCATTGCACCATACTGAAATACTCTCAGATGTTCAGGCTACACACTGAATCCCAAATCTCTGGCAATTGTATCTGTATCAGTGAATTCAACTTTATCAGTGCCTTGGTCTAGTATCTTGAAAATCCATTTTCCATATATAATCTCCAGCTCTCTACTGTTATAAATATATTAGCCAACTCCTTTCATTTATAAGCCTTTTCCTCTAAGTCCTGGCATTGCGATTTTTCCCTGAGACATGCAGGGGTCTGATTCTGACTCCTGATATAGAGATATTACAGTGGTAAGTATACTACAAGAGAAGAACTGCAATCCTTTTGCAAAAATCTGTCTCACACAAGTCATCATTTAGACAAAGCAAGATCAACATCATCAGGCAAAGGAGGAGCTATGTCAGCTAACAAAAAGTTGCTACAGTTCAGGGCTACAGGGTGTAAAATTTTATCCATGCATTCCTTAATGACAACACTTCAGTGATGAGATCTATATTTTATAAGGCAACGTTTCATGTTTTGTAAAAAATAAATGACAGAACTGTAGTTTCAAATCACCTCATAATTCAACAACCTGCAGTGTCAGACCAAATTTTAAAACACTGTATTGAGCTTATACTTTCTTTTGTTTGCCAGTACAATTTATGGGAAACCACCCCACCCTAAAGTCCTTATCTTCATCATACCCCTTTTATGGTGCATCATAGCACTTAATCTCTCTTCCAAACCTATTCCAAGCCTTCAATAGGCATATTGTTTCAGACAACCAGAGATGATAACTTCTGTTATTGCTCACTAAGTGCCAAAGTAGCATTAAAACAAAATAAGTCTTATTTTTTAATATAATATTGCTTGGAATCATTTTTGGTACTAACTACTTTTATTATTTAAGGCTCAGTTGCACACAACAGAATCAACTCTAAATAGAACAGCATTTATGTATGGTGTTAGGTGTCTCAATAAATTTGGATAGCTAAAAGAGCAGGCTCTAAGCTAGTCCCTCAAGTATTACATCAAACTCTCAGGACCACCCTTACTTGTGGGATTGAGAAAGCAATCATCACCTCTACAAGAAGTTAATAAATCAGCAGCCATTCACATGATTTTTTACTATAAAGCAAGTACTGTCCCATTATGACAGGAAGCCACTGGACTGGGAAATCATCTCCATGTTAGAAGGACACCACTTCATGTGCTGGTTCCAGAGCCATATCATCTATATTCTTTTTCAAATCAGAGTCTCTTGTAACCATGTATGATGAATGAAGCCTAAATCATATCTGAAAATCAGACTCCTAGAAAGTCTGGAAATTTCATTTTAACTTCCCATACTCAACTATTGGAAAGCAATTGGCAAGAATGTTGAGTTTACCAATAAAACCTTTAATCCCCCTTTTTACTGTGTATCAAAATATTCAAAATTAAAATGATAGGTTTAGAAAAGTCAACACATCACACCATATTTTTTCTGTCTCATGGATAATAGGAAAACAGGTATATTCATCAGCTCTCCCATTGTTTAACAAAATACCTGACACTAAAGGAGGAGAGGATTATTTCACTCATGGTTTCAGAAGATTCAAGGTGGGAACATCATAGTGGAAATGGATGGTACTTCAAAGCCAGTTAGTCTGTCACAGCCAAAAAGCAGAGCAGGATAACAATGCTAGAGAGGAAGGGTCTATGGACCAGATATAACAAAAGTCAGGCCTCCTTGACCCACACAAACATACTCAGTATTGTGCTCACTCATCCACTAAGTGGCTTCCAAATCGATCAAACTGACAATCCTAACTGTAACAGATAAAATTTACTAAGAGCCATTTTTAGAGCCAATAGTCCATATCCACAAACCAACTATACTGTTAGACAAACTGAATCAACATGCTCACCAAAGATATGGAGCTTTTAAAATATTAATGTGGGGCTAGGGATTTAACTCAGCGGTGTAAGCGTCTGCCTGGTAAGTGTGAGGTTGTGAGTTTGATCCCCAGTACAAAAAAAGAAAAAAAAAGAACCAATAAAATATTAATGTGTAATATACTGTGTGTATTTAAAGCATATAAGTGAAACAATGTATTTTCACATTCATACAAATATAGACACAACCAAAATAATGAATAAAACAATCAGTTTCAAAAATTTTCCCAGCTTCTTTTGTAATACGTAGTTATGGGAGCTCTTTCTAATTTGGTACATCAAATTAGCCAACCCACTCTTAAATAAGAGAACAAATCAACATTTCCCACCCCTGCTGTCAACAGAGAGGCATATATTCTACAATCTAATCAGTTTAAGTACAAAAATGTCAACTCATTTATAAATAAAACCTCTAATTTTCAGGCATAGCCCAAGTCCTCTCCTTACCCATCACAACCATCATGACAATGAGACACAGAATATTAACCAGTTAGTCTTAAGGTATATAACAGCATATTGTTGCATAGTTAATACCATAAATATCCACCCAATATGAAATAATTTTGTTTGCTGTAACTGATAATATATACTGTACTATTGACGGCAATGCCTAGCAACAACAAAAATCAGCAACCCACATAACACAGGTATAATTTATAGCCAATGAGACAGAAAAGGGACAACAAATGAGAGATGAAAGGAAGTAAAAAGGATTTTGTGCTTACTAAAACATACCAAAAAATCTCTGATGTTGAGTATGTGAGAAAGAATGTCAGCACAGTGAATGGCAACATAACACTGAACACTAACTAGGGAAAAGTGCAGTAAAATTTCAAGTATATCACCTCCAAATTCTAGTATTTACAAATGCCACTTAAATAGGATAGGAACTACAGGAAGTAGACAATATCTAAACTGATGGATCTTGGGTTTTGTAAGCTTCAAAATTATCCGGAACATCTTTTTTTTTTATTTTATTTAAAGAGAGGGGAAAAAAGCAAAACAGAAAAAAGGGTAGAAACAATATAGAATTTCAAAAAAAAATAAACAGTAAGAAATCACTAGTTGATACATTACATATTGTCTTCTTGGATATAGTTGTTCAAGTTACAAAATTAAAGCATACAAAGTGGACATTCAAACAGTGAGGCTACAAACAGTTCTGTTCACCAATCCAACAAAAACCTAGCAACATGGTTATCAATCCTACACACTTAAATATACATGCAGTTATATCCTTTAGAGCACTTTCTTTTCCTCCTTTTGCTTTTTAAGTCCATTATCTGTTTAGTTATATCATGTTTCAGGTTGCTCAGTACCAGTTTTATTGTTATTGTTTACTTTTTTAATTTTTTCTCATTTATTATTATTTATTGATTTGTTTATTTTGCAGGTAGTAAAATACTGCAGAACAAGACAGGACAAAACCAAATGAAGCAGTGCAGTGAAATTGGCACAGAACCTCACAGCAGGTTACCAAGATAACAGCAATAGGTACAATAGTGTATCTGGTTTTCTTCACAATAGTTGTCCCTTCAATCAGGTAGAGCAATATTGAAGGAAATACCAAAATTATAAAAACAGAATATTGAATAGAGCAATACCATTGATCAGAACAGAGCAAAACAGATATAAAAATATTTGCCTTCAAAGAGATGGCAGAAGAAAATCCCCCTTATTTGCTATATTGCCTATAGTCAAACTCACAAGACATGCTTAGATCTCTGGCTCTCACTTGCTAGTGGGGGCAGGGGAGGAATAGATGGATGTTTGATTCTTAGCCTGCGCCCTGGTAGGCTCACAGCCACCCACCAGAGGGGTGAACTGGCTGCCCATTTTCCCAGCGCCTCAAGGTCCAGTATGGCATGTCATGGATCTCAGGAAACACTGATATGGTTCTCATCCTAGGGCAGCCGCAGCTTGCCAAGCCACAGCCACTTACCAGAGTAGCATACTGGTGGCTACTTGTTTTCCCAGAATTCCAAGTTCCAACATGGTGCAGATCTCAGGAAACGCTGATATGGTTCTCACCTTGGGGCAGCAGCAGCTTGGGAGGCCACAGCCACTTACCTATCTGGAATATCTTATAGTACAGATTGTTGGTCCTGGTCAGAAATTATGACTCAAGAAGTATAGAGTGGGTGGGGGCCCAAAAATCTGCATTTTTAATGAGCTGCCAGAAGGGCTACATGGCACAGTGACTGTGAGAAACTTCCACAAGCAGGAGCAGAAGCAGGGAGGGAAGCCAATAAGCCCTGGCTAACAATACAGGCTCGTAAGATAACCAGAAACAATGCCACCAAATTAATGAATAAATAGTAAGAAAAGGGAAAAAACATGAAATCATGCAAATTCTATCCCCAAAAGAAGAAAAGTAATACATAGCATAGTATTAAAATGATGAACAACACAGGATAAGATAATTCTGATAAGGAAAGAAGCATTTTAAGAAATTAACTACTGACCACTAAAAGAAATTAGGGCAACCAAGTATTCTATAAATCAAATATATTTTTTAAAAAAGAAACAAGACTATATGATAAGATGATAGAATAAATTACAAATAATATTGGCAAAATAAAGGCAAGAAATTAGGAAATGAAACATTCCTGAAGAATATAGCATTTGCAGCAGTAAAAAGAAAAATGTAGAGAAACAAAAATAATATGCAAGACAGTCATTAGAAATCATATACTAAAGAGGAAACAAACAATTAGAAAAAAATTAAAGAGAGAATGCTGAATATAAAGTAAAAGCAAATCAGTGGCTGGGCCATTTTCCTTCTTGTTTTTATGTTCTGTGCCAAATTCTCAGAAACCTTTCCAGACTTTCCTCTATAAAGTAAGATCTTTTACTTACTATTTCTGTACCCTAATGATTTATTTCTTTATAATCATGGTCGTTGTTTCTATTTAACTCTCAAAATGTACTCCATTGTTAAGTATCTGTAATTTTACACTAGAACTTATGCTTCATGAAAAAAGAAACCATATTTGTCTTGTTTGTAATGTGTGGAATAAATGAATGAGTACATATAAAATTATAGTATTTAAAGTCATATTTTAGGTTGGCAATAAAATAAACAGGAGTTTAGGATTAGACCAAACTATGTAGACATTCTGAATATATAAAACTGGCTCAAGGTGTAGAAAAGATATTCTGCTCTTTGTGTTCTTGCCATTTGGAAAAATAAATAAGGCACAATGTCTTGCATAACTTGCTTTTAAAGAAGGCAGAGAAAGGTAGATATTTTGGCATAGAACAAACAAGGAAAACAGACTC
Source organism: Hydrochoerus hydrochaeris (assembly GCA_004027455.1). Classification (NCBI taxonomy): domain Eukaryota; kingdom Metazoa; phylum Chordata; class Mammalia; order Rodentia; family Hydrochaeridae; genus Hydrochoerus; species Hydrochoerus hydrochaeris. The sequence continues at coordinate 15,256 of PVLA01004999.1, read as the reverse complement.
AAAAGAGATGTCCTTGTAGTCAGTTTAGCAGCTGAAACCAGAAAATGTTATGAAATATAAGCCACCAGGAATTTTCAGGTATCTTAGGAAAAGCTTTCCATGAGATATGAAGGAAAGGGTTACATAAATCTTAGTACTAAATGGGAAAGCAGACATCTGTATTAGACCAACACTTAAACAAGAACTTAAAGAACACAAAAATAGTTTGGACTGTACACAAAACTAAAAGTCCTGTATTATACAGGTAATACCACAAATAAGACTAATTAACAAATGATAACCCAAATGAAAAGTTGAATCATATTTGGTAAATAATTATTTTTCTGATATACAAGTAAAATACATAAACCAATAAGAAAGTGAAAAGACACAAAAACAATCACATACAAATCACAGCAAATGATTCTACTCTCAGCAAAAAATTATATATATATATATATATATATATATATATATATATGTAAACATATATTTTGCTAACACTTTTAACCATCAGATTAGCAAAGATTAAAAATATTAACAATTCCCTGAGTTACCAAAAGACTAGAGAATCTTAAATAGTTTTAGATGGTTTAGTTTATAAATTTATATCATTTTGATCTAGTATAGCTCCATGTTAAAAAGTTTTCTCTTAAGATAATATATAATTGCAGAAAGAAGTCAAGATGGCCAACCAGTGAGCAACAAAACAAAAGCCTCCCGGGACAAACAACTCATTTGCCAGAATAAAACACCCTGGAGAGACCCAGACACAGGGAGATGGATCCTTTTGACACAGTAGAAATTAAAAATTAAAAAAGCTCATCAAATACATTGGGACTACAACCGGAATAGCTAAAAATTACGGGACACAGCATTTTCAAGGCGACTCACCAAGTTGTGCTGGTCTGAATTTGCACCAGCTTGAATCCTAGCCAGCCAGCAGAGCCGCCCAAACTGGTTCCCACCACCACTCACAGGAAGCACAGCAGCACTGAAGTCGGGGGTTGGTGAGCCCAACAGAGAGCAGAGCTGGTGAAGGGACCTTCACTAATCCACAGTCAATGCTGGGAATGAGACCCCATACACACACAGGAAGGGTGCGACCAAATGGGCGACATGCTGGAATCAGGCAGGAGGAGCCTGAACTTGGAGTGACAGTGACTTCAGTTGGTTGCTTCCTCCTCAGAGCAGATTCATGGGATGTTCTTGGACTGGGCCGCGCCCCTGGCCGGTACCCAATGAGCCATCCAAAATCGATTCCCTGTGCCTAGCAAGCACTAACCAGGTGAAGGCCCCTGAAGTTTGTCTGGCCCGGGGGGGGAGGGGCAGGCATACACAGCCACTGCTTATACCTCAGTAACAAAAGCAGGCAGGACAGGGCGGAGATCCCTCACCAGTGTGCTTCAGAGGAAACATGGCCAACAGGGAAGGGGGCTGGGACCTGCACCGTAACCTGTGTGGAGGAAGCCAGGGCCATGACAGGAGAGAGAGGCAGGAGGAGGCCCCCGGCCCAGAATCCTGAGAGCCCTGATCCAGGAGAAGGAAAACAAGGGAGACTGAGGGCCACAAATGTGCAACACCAGACATAGCTTCAGTGGACATTAAGAGATATCTTCGGGACCTTGTAGACAAGCTCAAAACTGAAATATTAAATCAGGTAAAGAAAGATATGAGTAGAGTAATAAAGAAGTGCTCTCAGGAAGATACAGACAGAAGAAGGGAGGAACACACAAAAAAGGAGAGAAGCATTCAATAAAGAACATAAAGAAAATATAGAATACATGAAGCAGATTCAAAGAGACTACCAGGAAATTAAAAACTCCATCGAAAGCTGGCAAAACTCCTTAAAAGAAACTAAGGATAGACTACCAAAACTTGAAGACAAGCTTGCAATATGTGATCATGAAAGGAAAGATCTCTTAAAAACAACAAGGAAACAGGCAGTAACAATACAAAGGCTAGAAGATGACAAGAGAATCTACAATTTAAGAATAAGAAATGTGAACAAAGAAGCAGGAATACATACAGGCGAATTACAAAGGCTATTCACAGAAATAATTAAGGAAAACTTCCCAAACATGGGAAAAGAAAATGACATTCGGTTATGTGAAGCATACAGAACTCTAGAAACCTACAACCAAAACAGATCTACACCCAGACATATAATACTCAAGATACCAGAAATTCAATATAAAAATAGAATATTAAAAGCCATCAGAGAAAAGAAACAGATTACCTATAAAGGTAAGCCCATCAGAATCACAGCTGACTTCTCAATACAGACCATCAGATCAAGAAGAGCTTGGAGTGAAATCTTCCTGAAAAAAAATAATCACCAGCCCAGACTGATGTATCCTGCAAAACTGTCACTAGAAATTAATGGAGAAACAAGATGCTTCCATGACAAAGAGGAACTGGGGGAGTTCGTGACCACCAATCCAACCCTACAGAGAATACTGAAGGACATTCTAGAGAGAGAGAAAAAAATACCAGGATTTTAGGAACAGTGGCAGAAAGGCCTCAATGAGTGAGGCAGGCAGTAGAATGAAGGAGAAAACTAGACAAACAAGGAGAAAAATAGCATAGCAGAAATGAGGCAGAGAAGGATAACTAGAATCTCTAACATAGATGGCCTTGATACACTGTATTGTTAATAGTGCACCAGGATTTAAAACCCACATTACTCACACTACTCTGCTTAGATGTATTATATTCTGTTCCAGTCATTCTACCTGTACTAGATTTGAGGGCACAGACAGTAATACCAAAAATAACAGGATATAGTACGGTAATCATCCTTCATTTCCTATTAAGTCAATCTAAAGCTCTGTAAAACCTACACTGTTTTACCATGACTGATCATAATTGAATCTGGTCTGTTAGATCACTGTTTTGTATTGATAGATTTTATTCAAAACTGTTATGATTGATAGTATCAAGTCTGAGAGTATAGGCAACTGCACTGAAGATGACAAGATTCACTAGAATATCCACTCTGGTTTGATTATTACCTGCCTTTGAAGTGTTATACTGTCTACAATGTTTTATTTTTACTAATGTTGTTATTTACTGCTATATTCAATTATACTGCTATATTCATTTATGCCTGATGATATAGACATTCTATTGAAGATAAAAAGAAACAACACAGTAATCATTGTAGATCACCTTGTTCTGTGGTTTTATATGACTTTTTGATTTCGTGTTTTATAGGAATTTGTTTTGTTTTGTCTTGCTGTTTTGTTTTTCCCTCTAATACAGAAAGGATAGAAATACATGTAGAGATTCATGCATGCATAGCTGTTTATACTCTCACTGTTTGACTATCTATTTTGTATGCTTTAATTTTGTAACTTGAACAACTATTTCTAAGAGGACAATATGTAATTTATCAACTAGTGATTTCTTATTGTTTATCTTTTTTTGAAATGCTGTATTATCTCTACCCTTTACATGCTTTTGTCTCTCTTTAAATAAAATAAAATTGTTTTAAGTAAAAGGAAGAACAGAAAGTGCTCTAAAGAATGTAAATGCATTTATGTTTAAGTGTGTAGGATTGATAACCATGTTGCTAAGTTGTTATTGGATCATTGAACTTATTTGCAGCCTCACTGTTTGAATATCTACTCTATATGCTTTAATTTTGTAACTTGAACAACTATGTCTAAGAAGACAGTATGTAATATATCAACTAGTGATTTCTTACTGTTTATTTTTTTCTGAAATTCTGTATTGTTTCTACCCCTTTTTGTTTTGCTTTTTTCCTGTTTAAATATATATATATATGTAAATTTCAAATTTGGCATATCAACATTTCTGACACATTTCAAAACTTTTTTAATCTCATTGTTTTTTGCTTTTCACTAAATGGTTCAGCAGACCATTGACTTATGAACTCAATTGATTCATAAGAGCTGGCTGTAATGCAAGTTGGTTGTAAGTCAAGACTATTTTTTCCCATAAGAAATAATGCAAATACCCCCAATGCATCCCAATCCTCCCAAAGCATCCCTTAACTAACCTTTTCATAATAAAAAGGGTTGTATAATTTTCCAAGTATAGTAACCAAAAAGTTACAAAATGTACCAAGTTTACCAGAAATAATAATTTCATACTGTACTCACCATTCAAGTTGACATCTTTGTCTTGCAGGAAGGGAGGATAAAATGGAAGATGGTTGTATTTTAGAAGAAAAGTCCCTTTCCATAGGAACATCATGAATCTAGCTCTTTGGTGTCCTTTTTCTCCTTGGGAGAATCTGTAGCCCACTAGGACCTGTATCTGGCTCACCAGGTCTCAACCTTTTCAGAACTTTTCAGAATTTTTAAAAACTGGTCTAAAGTTGTTTGTTTCTGTCTTTTCTTTAATGCTGTTCTATATTATGATATGACATTGTCATTAAACAAGTGAATGCAGTGATTGGTCTTTTCTCCATCTGGATGGGTCTTCTCTACAAATGTTTATAACTGTCTATTTTTCAGAATTTCCTTTATTTCAGAAGAACTTTGCTGCACTGATTGTTGATACCTGCTTCCTCTTCCGAAAGCTCCTCAGCTGCCATTCTCTGTTGCTCAGTCAGAAGTTGCTGACATTCAATAGACTGTTCCTCTGAGTTTTCCCTCACCAATTCCTCAGCAATACCACAGTCTACTTGCAAGCTTATGGACTCTGCTGTGGTGACAGTGTCATCAACCACAGGGTCAATTTAAGGCTCAGGCTCCTCTACACAGCCTTTAAATTCTCTCTCTTGTATAATTTTAGGCCACACTTTCTCCCAGGTATAGCTCAGTGTCCTTAAAGAGACATTGGCCAAGGATTTCTCAATTAACCCCATACAGGAAAGTTGTAATGTTCCAGAACTCTTTAATGGTTAAATTTCTATCTCAAATCAAATCAGAAGCATTTCAGGAACAGTTCCTTGATGTGCAGCTTCTTAAAGTTAAATAAAAACTGGTGGACCCTAGGGTGCTGTAGAGGAATTGCATTAAGTGGGAAGAACTTGAATGAAAGCCATGGGAATTCTCCACACAACCTTTCTTCCAAATGTTATAGATGAGCAGGAACATTGTCCATCATGAGGAGAGCCTTGAATGGTAAACCCTTTTCCTCTAGACATTTCTTAGTAAGATATAAAGCCTACCTGATCCATTAAAGAAAAAGTGAAATATGCTTGTTACTCAGGCTTTTGACCCATAGCCTATTCCTCATGTTTCTGAACACTGTAGGGTCTCACAGTGATAAACCAAGTGAGGCTTTATCTTGAGGTCACCTCTCACATTGGCTCATAGCAGTAAGTTTAGCCTGTCCTTCATGGTTCTTGTTGTCTGGTATTTTCTTTTCTTCCTGGATAATGTATGCTTATATGGGCATTTTCTTCCAGGAAAGGCTAGCTTTATCACAGTTGAAAACTTGATGAGAGCAAAATCCATTTCTCTGCTTCATCATTTTGAAGTGTGTGTGTACTTTCAGCAGCCATTTTTTTCAGCACTGGCTGCCTCACCATGCCTAATTATTCTAGGAACTCCAGTTCTCACTTTAAATTTGTGAAACCACTCCTTTCTGGCATGAAATGTTTCATCATGATCACTCATTAATGGATTATCCTTTATGAGATCTGAATTCATAGCTCCAACCTTTCCACAAATTGTAGACTCAGGCTATAACTTATTCACACTAATATAGTAATAGCCTCTCTACTTCATCTAACACTATTGATCATGACTTACTTAATTTGAGTAACACCTTTAGCAACACTGGCTTCCTTATACACATCTTTTCTCTGTCAGATTGTTGAGATGGTGGATTTTGACATGTCGTACATATTAACAAAGTCTGTCACAAGAATGCCACTCTCATGTTTCTCCACGATTTCCTATTTTTCTATTGTGATTGCTTTCTTTACCTTCTCTTCTTTCCTTGGCTTCTTTTTCTAGCTTTTTGGGGCCCATTTTGATATCAGTAGTCATAGCAATTGTATAAAAGTACTGACCAAAATCACATCCACAAACACATGCATCTGGGATCAGACTGATGCTTACATACACTTTACAGGTATCTGAAGTCTTTGTTTACAGCCACACAAGTGGCTGGCATTTGGGTCATAACTCAATACTTTGGATGTAAGTTAACATAAAATTCTGGTCGTAACCCAAGTTGTTCATATTTGAGGCCAGTTGTAGCTCAAGGGTCCACTGTATCTCCAAATTCCTTCCTTGACTTAGAGAAAAACTGTGTCAACCTTGATTCTTCCTTTCCACACTTCCTACATGCCACTCAAGTGTTTTCACCTCTGTGTCCAAATCTACCTTGAATTCATTCTCTCTGCTCTCTACTATTCACTAATATTTGTACATTCTAGTCCAAATTGCTATCATTCTTTCCCTTTACTCTTACAAAAGCTCCCTAATTAGTCTGGCTTCTGCCCTCATAAATAGAAACTAATTCCACTGAAAAAGCCAATACCATGACTTTTAATCACAGGGTTTTATATTTTGAAAAGAATCCCTAATCTTAGTCATAACAAAGAGATTAACACCAAGCAAATAACAAAAACTATTCTTGACACCATGATTCATTTCAGATTGTATCCTATATCTCTGTTCCCTTTTAAGGGCAAAAAATTTGAATAAATAAGATTAAGTCTAGAAATAAGAAAAAAAGCATTATTTAAAATACTTGTATTATATCATTTCTTGCTTAAATCTTCTCCTATTAGACTTTCTTATATCCACATGTCCTACCAAAACCTTTTTTCACTATAAGTATAAACTGTACACTATGGAATCCAATAGTCCATATCAGTGCTTTTCTTACTTGGCTCTTTGGCAGGACTCAACACATGGCCTTCTTCCTCCAATACTTTACTCCTTTAGCTTCAGAGATCCCAGAGCTCTCCAGCCTTCCTCGTGCTTCTGGCCATTCCTCTCATAGACCTTCTCATCTGATCTCTGAAGGTTGAAGTTCCCAGCCTCTTTCCTGGGCATTTTCTCTTCTCATTGATTCCTCATTCTTTACCTGATTTCACTTATTCCTATGACCTTAAATATCATCCAAATATTAAGGTCTCAAACTTTATATCTCTTGACCTCACTCTGAATTCCAGACTTGTATAGTAACTCAATTGTCAACTCAATTACAACAGACATTTGTACCTTAATATACTCCAAAAATTCCTATTTTCCCCTTTGTATCTTCCTCTCCCTTAATTTTCCATCTCTAAAGCTATCACATCTATTCACCAGATATCCAAAGCCAAATTACTGGAATCTTGCTTGACTCTTATCTAGGACTACATATGTGGTGCATCAGTAACATTCACTCTTCCCTGTCAGTATTTGAGAACTTTATTGTGTCTTACCACTTCTTCATTATCACCATGTTAATGTCACTATCATCTCTTGCCTGGACAGTATAACATTTTCCGAGTTATCCTTGATACTTCCACCATTTTGCCCTTCACATATCATGTAAGGAGATTTTAAAACATATGAGGTCTCACACACACACACACACACACACACACACACTTGAGGTCATGCCATTCTCCTGCTCAAATCTCCTAATCTCTCCCAGTTATGACTATAGCTGAAGCTATAGCTTCCCATTATAGCTAGAATTCACCATGACCTTCAAAGATTCTGGCTATCTCTCTGTCTTCACCAAAGTCCTCAGACTGTGCTCTGAACCTAGCTGTTCAGACTTCCTGATATTTTTAGGCCCTTCAGTTAGAAGATCATTGTACTTGCTGATCTTTTCATCTGCTGAGAACAGTCATCCTCCCAGTATTGGCTGGGTTCATGCCTTAACTGGTTACAAATATTGGGTAAGGGTCATCTTCTTTTAAAGGCCTTACATACTATCCTACCTGAAATATCATTTGCACCTATGCTGCTGCCCTACTTTAATTTCCACATGCATTTCTACCAGACACTCTATTATATGAACCCAGCATGTCAGCTTGAAAAGGGCAGGGTCTTCCTCCGGGGAGTTACTGACTCCTTAGGAGCTCCTATACTCTAAGACATTAACCATGGTTGGCATGAGATTATTGCTCTATAAATATCTCATGACAGATTGAATAAATAAGTCATCATTTCTCTGTTACCAGTAATCAGCACCCCCATGAAACTTAAGTTCCTTGAATAACATTTACAATGTGAAAAAAATCCACTTAAAATTAATCTAACCTATAAATCTATAAATCTCTAAAGGCTCAGTCTCTAAGGATTTCTGCATTATTTTCCTCCTCTTCTAATACTTTTTGTGCTAGTCACTGTACTTAGCCATACTGCCCATCCTCCTGTTCTTTAAACACTCCAAGGTCATTCCAAGTGAGGGCTAGAATAATTGCCTGGAAACTTTTCTTAGTTTCTTGAGTTCAGGTTTCCACCAAAATCCCTCTTCCTTACAAAGACCTTTCTTAAATACACTAGCCAATGTTACCTCTCTTCTTTATTCAGTTACTGTTATATTTCTGTATTTCTTCAAGCATGAAACACTATTTGTAATGATCTTGGTAATTTGTTATACTTCCTCTTTGGAATGTAAGCACCATAAAACAGAGGCTTTAAACATCTTATTCACTACTATAACATCAGTGCCTAAAAGAATGCCTCTCACATGGAAAACATCTAAGAAAATGTTTTTGAATGAATTCTCAAGGGCCCATATAGTATAAAGATGCGAAATTGAGGAAATATTTTATAAATACATCAAAGAAGAATCAAAATTCTGTAGTTACAGAATATCTGCATTACAACAGTTTACTACCATGGATAATTGAAATACAAAACTATACTTATTGATATGTAATAATGATCACCATATTTTAAAGAATGAAAAAAAGACTACATATTTGATTTAATCCAATTTTACTAAATATACTTGTGGTTGTGTAGAATTAGATGTCTGGTAAAATATTTGACAAAATATTAGCAATTGTTCTCTTTAACAGAATTTCACATTCTATAATCTTTTTTAATGCCTATATTTTTGTAGTTTTAGTTAATCTCTTCGATTGTTTATAATGAATGTGATATTATTTGTATTTAGAAGTTTTTATTCTGAAGGGAAAAAAGCATAGTTGTTCTATTTTGTATATTATTACAAATGTTTCTAATCTTGCTTTGAAACAACATATCAATGTCAAGCCAGATGAAAAGTTCATAGAAATAAAACAATGGTAGGAATTTCTAGAATATATGCCATTTTCTATTTTAAACTATACTAGTTTTAAAATTAAATGATTGTCACATTGCTTAAGTTCAGTACCTTCTTCCTAACTCATATTGACTTAATAATACAATGCACCATTTTATAATAATAACATTTTTCTCAGTCTTGCTATATGAAAAAATAAACTCCATGGGTTAATCACTAATTTGCAGTTTTCTCTACCCAGTACATATCACACTTATTACAATATAGAAAGTCCCTAGGATTCTCCAAATGAAATTTTGGAGAATGTTTTTACTAGCCTCCTCAGTAAGTCTATCTATATATGAAGATTTAAATATGTCTAAGTATGAAGACACTTAATTATTTGTTTAATTTGTAGTCTTTGAGCCAATAAAAAGTTGTGTAAAAATTTATTCAAAATAAGACACTAGATAATCAAAGACTTCTTTTACTCAAACATTTAATAATCATGTAATTATAGAGGCATTTTAAAAACTCAGAAATTTAAATGAAACCATTCTTGTGAAAACACATTTAAGAATACACACTGTTGTATATGGAGTTATCTATTCATCATAACAGAGTCACAGCAATTCCTATAAATCATATTGACATACTTTGTTCTAGTCCAGCTTACAAGATAGCTGCTTTCACAATATCCCCAAATCACAGAGTGAGTAGCAGGATGTACTCAAATTACTTTTCTGACAAACAAAACACTGAAGAGAAACCCTGCAAGGACAAATTCATATGAGACTGAAACGTGCTTGGAAGACCAAGAACTGAGAGATCAGTGTGATTCCTGTGGGCACCATGATATGCCAAAATTGTTTTATGACACTTAGCCATAATTGCAGCTAACCACACTGCTGGGGCTGTTTTCTTGGCAGGATCAGAGGCTATGAATATGCGTGTGTATTTGTGTGTGTGTATAAATTAATTTCCTTGTGAAGATGTGATTGCTCCACCTGTTATAGTCTGTCTACATCTTAAATTTTCATCAAGTGCTGCCAATTAGTTCACAAAACAGAACTGAACAGTAAAAATTGAGGTACAAAATGTCTGATTTGTGGATGAAATTGGTTATGCCCAGTGATTTTGTTGCTGCTTTAAATATCCTGCCATTGAATTGATTAAATAATTAAAGCTGTTACAAACATGTCAGATAGAATTTCACATCAAATTTCAACTGGTACCTTAGAAATGTCATAGCTTTTCTAATGTAGGATTCTGTCCATTTCTGGAAGGTCACTTGGGTTCTCACCTTCATACAAAAAAAAAACTTAGACGTGGCAGGATAAAAGAGCTTCTAGGAATTGGAAGTCCTGAATTTTGTAATTTATAAGCACCATAACCCTGAGCAAGTAACTCACCTCTGTGAGATCTTCTTGTCACATCTAAGAAACAGAAATAAGATTTGTTCTGCCCATGTCATAGGATTCTTGAAAGAGTAAAATAAAGTAAGTCAAGTCATTTGGAATGCAGTTTGAAAGTTGTAAAATATAAGCCAAATTCAATAGTGTTTTTATATAAGAAAAGTCACTGGGTCAGAAGCTAGACTGCAATAATCACAAAAGAGCTGCTAGACATAATTGGTATTTCTCAAAGGTATTGAGCACTTATTCACTGGAAAGTACTTCACATGTTCAAAGACAACTAAAATAGTCTTCCCTCAGTTTGAGCATAGTAAAATTTATATAATACAACTAAAACTGGAAAAAATACATGGCACTTAGTAAATGTCAGATTATGGGCATCAATGGATGATATGGAAGATGGAAAGTGAAAGCTTTCACCATGACCTCCAATGATACAAGAAGTTTTGAATCTTAATTAACAGGTTTATTTTTTTTTCTTCCCTTGGTCTCTTAGGTTTGTGACTAAAGTTGTAAAATGATAAATAAAATCAACTGATAAGTAAATACTGTTATGAAATACGTAGATTATAAAAAATATCCTTTGTGGAAACAAAATTAGGTAATAGAAGGCAGTTTAGGCAGTTGCCACCATAATAATCCCTTGAGTAAATTTGTCATTCAATTATGGTAGATTTAGACAGCTACTAGCCTCCCTGGAGTGACAAGGCCACATCGAACTTGTGGATCTTGAGAACAGTTCACTTCACAAGTGGGTGGATCCCTGAAGAAATTAAACTGAGCCTGCTCAGATCTTTTTCCAAGATCCCTGAGGAGTAAGTCACATCTTCTTCCACATAAAGGATGAATAAAACAGACCAAAAGATACCAACAGGGTTGCAACTCCCTTCACGGAAACATGAGTTTGCACAAGTAAGATTTCCTTCCCAACATAAGGATAAAGTATTTTTATTTCTCAAAGAGATGGTCAGGTAAATAATGCACCTTTTTCAATTAATTTGAAAACCACGTTTTCATATATGTACCATACTTTTTATGTATTTAGTCCATTGTTTACATCTAGTTTTGGATCACTGATTTGGTTCCACCTCATTTTAAATGTTTCATGCCTAGAAAGTTTAGCTTCTCCATGTTATTATATTGTGCCCTGAATAATAATTGAGAGTAACAGATGGAAATAGATTAGAGAGCAATCCAGATGGAAGAGGTGGCATAAACAGGGAAAACAGGTGAGACTGGACATTATGTATGCAGTGAAAAGTGAATAGACCAAACTAGACAGAGAAGAGTTTCTGCAAGAAAGCTGGAAATAATAAATTTAGGGTAGTATTTATAGGATAAGATGACAGATTAAATAATATTATTCCATAGGCATTGAGATTTTTATTACTATGTCAAAACTTTGCTATTTTATTATTTCCTCAATAATTTAGAAATGAACAGTAGAAAACAGATCTTTTAAAATAATCCAAATATGAAAATAAAGACAAGGATGGCAGCCAACCACATATCTTTTTGACTATTTAAGCAAGACAAAGAATTTAGTTTCTTAATGAATCTAGTCAGTTATATAATTAAAGTATAGGCATACCTCACTCCTAAATAACTTTAGTACACACAGTCTTCACTTTAAATTGTGGGGGGGTTTTATTTTATAATAGTAAGAAATGTCTAACAATAAAAACAAGAAATTTAAAGTATGAATAGTCTCAAGACTATCCTCAGAGAAAATTAAGAATTTTTGAAGAACATAAGGCTTACTTTTCAATTCCCAAAATCTATGAAGAGATTATTCTTGTTTTGGTGGAAATATGTGTTAGATTGTTTTTTATTTAAAATATATTTGGTTATTATTTGACTGAAGGGTAACTAAAACATGGTAAGGAGCTGGATGTAGTGGAGCACTCCTGTAATACCAGCACTCAAGAGGCTGAGGCAGGAGGACAGCTGACAGTTTGAGGCCAACCTGGCTACATAGTGAGTTCAAGACTGGCCTGAACTGCATAGTGAGACCCTGTCTCACAAAACACAAAACAAAACAAAACAAAAAGGCCATGGTAATGAAATAAAATAAAATAAATTTTAAAACATCACTGAGTGCTACCATGCTCTTATAATATTTAAGAATTCAGCCCAGACAAGATGGCCAATCAGTGAACAACAAAATACAAAGCCTCCCAGGAGAAACAACTCATTTGCCAGAATAAAACACCCTGGAGAGACCCAAACAGAGGGAAATGGATCCTCTTGACACAGGAAGAAATTAAAACGTAAAAAAGCTCATCAAATACTTCGGGACTAAAACTGAAACAGCTAAAAATTATGGGTCACAGCATTCTCATTCACAGCAACCCGCCAAGTTTGCAAAGGCTTGAATCTGCGCTGGCCACCAGAGCTGCCCAAAATCATTCCCGCTGCCACTCACAAGAAGCACAGCAGCGCTGAAGTCGGGGGTTGGTGAGCCCAACGGAGAGCAGAGCCAGTGAAGGGCTCTTCATGAATCCACGGTCAGTGCTGGGAATGAGGGACCCCCCACAGGAAGGGCATGACCAGATGGGTGACATGTTGGAATCGGGCAGGAGGAGCCTGAACTGGGAGTGACAGTGACTTCAGTTGGTTCCTCCCTCCCCAGAGCAGATTCCTGGGATTTGCTTGGATTGGGCTGCGCTGCTGGCCAGGACCCAATGAGCTGTCCCAAATCAATTCCCTGCGCCTAGCAAGCACTAACCAGGTAAAGGCCCCTGAAGTTTGGCTGGCCCAGAGAGGAGGGGCAGGCAAACACAGCTGCTGCTTACACCTCAGTGATAAGAGCAGGCAGGAGAGGGCAGAATTCCCTCTCCAGCGTGCTTTGGAGGAAATGTGGCCAATAGGGAAGGGGGCTGTAACCCATGTGGAGGAAGCAAGGGCCATGACATGAGAGAAAGGCAGGAGGAGGCCCCTAGCCCAGAATCCTGAGAGCCCTGATCCAGGAGAAGAAAAAACAAGGGAGACTGAGGGCAACAAACATGCAACAGCAGACATGCCTTCAATGGAATTAAGAGATATCTTCAGAACCTTGTAGACGAGCTCAAAACTGAAATATTAAATCAGGTAAAGCAAGATATGAGTAGTGTAATAAAAGAAATGCTCTCAGGAACCATCTCTTAGGATGATACAGATGAAAGAAGGGAGGAACACACAAAAAAAGGAGAGAAGCATTCAATAAAGAATATAAAGAAAATAGAGAATACATGAAGCAGATTCAAAGAGATTCCAGGAAATTAAAAACTCCATTGAAAGCTGGCAAAACTCCTTAAAAGAAACTAAGGATAGACTACCAAAACTTGAAGACAAGTTTGCAATGTGTGATCATGAAAGGAAAGATCTCTTAAAAACAACAAGGAAACAGGCAGTAACAATACAAAGGCTAGAAGATGACAAGAGAATCTACAATTTAAGAATAACAAATGTGAACGAAGAAGCAGGAATACATACAGGCGAATTACAAAGGCTATTCACAGAAATAATTAAGGAAAACTTCCCAAACATGGGAAAAGAAGATGACACTCAGTTATGTGAGGCATACAGAACTCCAGCCACCTACAACTAAAACAGATCTACACCCAGACATATAATACTCAAGATACCAGAAATTCAATATAAGAACAGGATATTAAAAGCCATCAGAGAAAAGAAACAGGTTACCTATAAAGGTAAGCCCATCAGCATCATGGCTGACTTCTCGACACAGACCATCAGATCAAGAAGAGCTTGGAGTGAAATCTTCCAAGCCCTGAAAGAAAATAACTTCCAGCCCAGATTGATGTACCCTGCAAAACTGTCACTAGAAATTAATGGAGAAACAAGATGCTTCCATGACAAAGAGGAACTGGGCGAGTTCGTGACGATGAATCCAACCCTACAGAGAATACTGAAAGACATTCTAGAGAGAGAGAAAAAAAATACCAGGATTTTAGGAACAGTGGCAGAAAGGCCTCAATGAGTGGGGCAGGCAGAAGAATGAAGGAGAAAACTAGACAAACAAAGGCAGAAAAATAGCATAGCAGAAATGAGGCAGAGAAGGATAACTAGAATCTCTAACATAGATGGCCTTGATACACTATATTGTTAATAGTGAACCAGGATTTAAAACCCATATTACTCACACTACTCTGCTAAGATATATTATATTCTGTTCCAGTCATTCTACCTGTACTAGATTTGAGGGCACAGACAGTAATCCCAAAAATAACAGGATATAGTAGAGTAATCATCCTTAATTTCCTATTAACTTAATCTAAAGCTCTGTAAAACCTACACTGTTTTACCATGACTGATCATAATCAAATCTGGTTTGTTAGATCTCTGTTTTGTATTGATAGATTTTATTCAAAGCTGTTATGATTGATAGTATCAAGTCTGAGAGCATAGGCAACTGCACTGAAGATGACAAGATTCACTAGAATATCCACTCTGGTTTGATTATTACCTGCCTTTGAAGTTTGATGCTGTCTACAATATTTTATCTTTACTAATATTGTTATGTACTGCTATATTCAATTATGCCTGATGATATAGACAATTCTATTGAAGATAATAAGAAACAACACAGTAATCATTGTAGATCACCTTGTACTGTGGTTTTATATGACTTTTTGGTTTCATGTTTTTATAGGAATTTGTTTTGTTTTGTCTTGCTAAGTTTTGTTTTTCCCTCTAATACAGAAAGGATAGAAATACAT